>JAREIK010000907.1:0-80524 GCA_029783825.1 Sapria himalayana | reverse complement strand
ACGTATATATATCATATTTTTTGCTACTGTTGTTGTTGCTGCTACTACCGTTGCCACTGCCACTCCATCCACTACTCCCGCTGCCACTACCACTGCCACTCCTGCCACTGCTGCCACCTCTGTTACCATTGCTGCCACCACTATCACGCTACTACTAGCTGCAGCTCCTGCCATTGCTGCTGCCACTTTTGCTGCCACTGCCATTGTCACTGCTACCACTTTTGCTACTTCCGGTGCTGCCTCTGCTGCCACCACTTTGCCGCTACCACCACTTCCACCACCACCGTTAATAATAAAAATATGGCGGGTGATGATGCTCGACTGATGAACTTGAGATTGAGCGAGTTTTGATGAGGTGGTGAGCTGCTTCTCCCAAATAGGACCCGATATTCCTTCTGGACCAGAATTACACGACACTACATGAGCATCATCATCATCATCATCATCATTCTAAGACTTAGTACAATTAGAACCAATTATTGTAGAACCTAGAGCAAAAAACTTATTTACTCATATGTTCTCTTTGTACCATGTGATAATTGCATATTAATACAATTACTAAGATTTTTAAGACCAACTTCTAGCTTCTGGCTAGTAAGGACCAAAAATATCATCATCTCGCATCTTTAGGAAAAGTATAATATCCATTCTTTTATTACCTATCAGTGACCAATGCACGATGATGACCAGACCAGCCCAAGAAATTATATATTCAAGAGTGTTTCTGTGTGTAAATAGGTGTGTACGTATGATAATATACATGTCTACAAATAAATATATGCACCCACTTATATATGTACTTGGTATATACATATGTATATACTACAGTATAAAAGTACATATATACCAAACATATACGTATGTATATACTACAACATAAAAGTAAGTATATACTGAGTATATACATAAGTATATACTACATTATATATGTAGTATATACTAATTATATATGAACAAATATACTCGGTATATACAAAAATATATACTCTGTATATACGTACTTATATACTATGTATATACGTAGATATATACTCAATATATACGTACATTTAAATCAAGTATATATTATGTATATACTAAAGTATTATATGTACATATATGTAATCACATAGCATTAGATGACACACACACTTGTACTTTAATGAAAATACACATACCTTCAAAGAAAACAGAAGAAAATAGTATAGGACTTAAAAAACACGCATATATGTCTTTCAGGCCTGGTCAGCATTTCTCGTTCTTTTTCTTCTAGTACTCTACGCAAATAGAGAACATTGTTACACCTGCATATAGAGGATACCATACTACATTTACAAACTAAAAATTGATAACAAGCAGTACAGATCTAAATTGTGATGACGCATATCTCACAGAATAAGAGTGTAAAGAACAAACATGTATTTACATAGAATTAATGTTTTGATTCAATTCACAGCTTCAGAAGCTAAGGTGTTGTTCCTAGCACCATGAAGGACTAGCGAAGGTTTTTACATACCTATAAATAGTCTAAAACTTTACCCAAAAAATTCAGGGACACACAAACATATTCACAGATATATAAAATAGTTATTATAGATATGAACAAACACAGAATAAAGCTAATTGTCATACAGTTTCAACAAAAATCTAAAAGATGTCCAGCAATGTTGTCAGAGAGAAAGAGAGTGCAAAAATAAAATGTTTTAGGAATAATGAAGATAATATAAGCTAGGCCTCCTTTTAATAAAGCTGAAATCAGTAAATATGGGACCCAGGCATTTGAATTACATATAAGAAATTTTCTTCTTTACAAACCTATCAAATATAAATTTTTTATCATACATAAGTTCATATATGAGCCTGAGGCCCAAGGGCTAGAATTAGGTAAGAGCTAGGCCCTTATTTGTATTTTACCAGATATGAGCATGACCAATGGATACATTCATGCTATGTGCTTACATATTGTTTATATTATATTTTGCCATTTAATTTTAGTTAGTGCAACAAATTAGTATTACCCCATATATAATTATAACTTAGGATACATAAAGTAAATTCAGTTTTAAATAGTTAAATATTGTTAAACATATAGTTATATATAGATATATGCATACAAGTAATTATAAGTAGATATACATAAATGTATACAAGTTATAAATAAATATATAGATTTACATATATGTAAACATAATTAAAAATAATGTTTATTTATTTATATAGAATTTTTTATAGTTATACAAATATTTATTTATAGTTATACACATATAGTTAAACATTATTGTATATTTTTTTACATATAATTATAAATATAGTTACATGTGGATATACATATAGTTACACGTATAGTTAAACTTATATTTATACATGCATGTATATATATTTTTTCATATAATTTCATATATTTATACATATAATTATGTATAGTATGGATATACTAAAATACATTTTATAAAAATGTATATTAAGTAGATATTTTAATTATATATTTAAATATAGTTTTGTATAAGTTTTTATAGTTATACATATAGCAATATATAATTATTTATAGTTATATTTTATTATACATATAATTATATAGTAATAAAAAATTATACATCATTAAACATTAGTTATATATATATATATATATATATATATATATATATATTGACATGTGTAGTTATATTTAGTTTTGCATAAATTTATACAAAGTTATAAACAAATATTTAGATTTATAATATGTATACACATATGTATAAATAGTTAAAAATGTAATTATATTTAATTATATAAAGTTTTATTTAGTTTTACAAATATTTATATATAGTTATACACATATAATTAAACATAATGTTGTATGTTGTTCTACATGTAATTGTAAATATAGTTACATGTGGTTATACATATAGTTACACATACAGTTATACTTATATGTATACATGTAGGTATATCATATAATTTTATATATTTATACATATAGTTATGTATAGGTAAAGATATGATAAAATACGTTTTTTTATACTAATATATACAAATGAATATTAAATATAAGTTGTAAATTATATATTTAAATATAGTTATGTATAAAGCTTTTATAGTTATACATATAATAAGATACAATTATTTATAGTTATGTGTTATTATACATATAGTATATATAGCTATAAAAATTTTTATTTAGTTAAACATATAGTTATATATAAATATATTCATACAAATAGTTATACATAAATATATAAATATAAATAAATATATAAATTTACATATATGTATACATAGTTATAAATATAGTTATATTTAATTATATAGAGTGTTATATAGTTATACAAATATTTATATATAGTTATCCAACTATTTATATATAGTTATACACATATAGTTAAACATAATGTTGTATGTTATTATACATTTAATTATAAATATAGTTACATGTGGTTATACATATAGTTACAAATATAGTTATACTTATATTAATACATGTATGTATATATATATTTTTATCTAAATTTATATATGTATGCATATAGTTATCTATAGGTATATATATGGTAAAATAATTTTTATATACTAATTTATAAAAATGTATATTAAATATATGTTGTTAATTATATTTTAAATATAGTTATGTATAATATTTTATAGTTATACATATAGTTAAAGATAATTATTTATAGTTATATGTTCTTATACCTTTGGGATTCAATGGCAAAAAGACAAAATAGAAAACAAACAAGTTCGGCTTGTAACAGATCAGAACAATGTAAATGGTCTAGTATTTCAAGCATGCTGTATATAAATATAAATACAATTTGAATCACCCTAGAAATAGGTGATGTCATCCACATAATGGAACAAAACTCAAGCAAAATAGGCAAATATTAGATCCACATCCAGATATGTCAACAAAGTTTGCCTCATCCTGCTAAAATTGTTTATGAATTGCTGGAAATGTAATTGGAAAACTAATCAAGACCCTCGCAGAGGCCCTTGCCACAGGTAGCACGTGTGCTCTAGATGTGCCAATGGCATTGGAGAAGAGAGTGAAGTCCTAGTTGTCAGTAATTTTAGCTGGATTCATTGCATTGGGAAGATCTTGCTTTTGGAAAACACTAGCAAAACTGGATCTCGAAGCTTTTTCTTGTTTAGCATCCTATGCAACTCATCTTTGGCTTCAATAACTCGATCTCTATCTTTTCTATCCACAAAAAAATATGAGACCTTGGGTATTTTGGAAGTAATCCCTCCAGAAAGTGCAAATCTTGTCTTGACCCCAACATCCCACACAGTGAAATTGATGTTTTTGTTTTCAACAATCTGTACATTGAAGACAATAGTAGGAATTATGGTGACAATTTAACCAAGCTTCAAATAATACAGAATGGTTGTCTTAAGCCAGCATCAAGACCTGGCATTAAAATCCTCATCTCCTTGTTGGCAAACAGCCTCTTGAATAGCTTTGCGAACATAAACCCCATTTATTCAACTAAAAATCCCTTTGTAGTATGGCACTTAAGAGATCGGATGAAAGAAAGAAATAGAATCAATAAACCTCAAGAGATGGTCACCATAGAGGGAGGTTAACCTCTATATGTTCTTATACCTATAGTATATATAATTAAAAATAGAGTTATATATAGTTAAACATATAATTATATATAGATATATTCATACAAGGAGTTATAAGTATTTATACATAAATATATAAAAAGTTTTAAATAAATATATAAATTTAATTATATGAATACATATAGGTATACATATATATACAGATATAATTATATTTAATTATATAGAGTATTACATAGTCATACAAATATTTATATATAGTTATACATATATAGTTATAAATATGTATGTAGTTAAATATATACTTATATATAACATATTTATAGTTATACATATAGTTATACATATAGAGTATAACTATATTAAAAAAATGAAAAATATAGATATTAACATGATTTTAATATCTATATTTTTAATATCTATATTGTATAATTAATTAAACTAACATGATTTTAATATCTATATTTTTAATATCTTTATTTGAAGTTCAATTAAACTAACATGATTTTTAACATATTGTATAATTATATGTTATATAGATACATTTTTAACATATCGTATAATATTCACAAATATGTCTATATTTATGATATTAGTCTATATTTGAAGTTCAATTGCTTGTGACATAAATTAAAAAAATGATATTAACAAATAAAAGATACTAATAAATTAAATAATTCAAAAATAAACAACTTAATTATACTCACATAATTTTTTAACCAATTCGTAAATTTAGTTTCATTTAACCTAACATGAGTTTGACTCTACAAAATAAATTAAACTATAATTTTTCATTTTTTAAAAATTTTTTCATCTACTGTTTATATTTTTGGGGTTTTAGTGATTTTGATTTCAATTACATGATGTTTGCATCCGAATAATCTTTATATTAATGGTTTATATTTATATAATCATATGCCATTATGTATAAATGTCTATACTTTAATAAATTGAAACTACATCACATAATATTTTAGAAATTTTTTATAATATTTATTACACAAACATATTATTATTTGTTTTGAAATTTACAAAATGAATTTTAACAAATGAACATTTTATTAGAAATCAATTTTTTAGTTAAATGATATTAAGTAAAACAAAAATGCAAACCCTAAACATATTAAATCATAATGATTTATAAACACATATAAAAATACAATAAAAAACATTTAAGATTGAAAAAATTAAATTTAAGTTCCTAAAATATATGGGAAAATGATAAAGATTTATACAATATCCAAAATGAGATAAATGATATGAATGGATATTAAGTTTATGAAGCATGTAGATATACATGTAGATGTAGTTATATATATTTTTTCATGTAATTAAATATAATTAGACATATGGCTATGTATAGGTATTAATGTTGATAAATACATTTATATATAGTAATATGTTGATATACATATTGTTAAATACATTTATATATAATTTCATATATATATATATATGTATGTATGTATATTAAATATATGTTGTTATATTTATATATAATTATGTTTATGTATACTATTTTTATAGCTATAGATATAGTAAAATACACTTAAATAAGAAATTCAAATTATATCACACATGCAATTTGATGTATAGTTATGTTAAATACACTTATATAAAATACACTTAAGTTTATGTATACTGTTTATATATAGTTATGTATATTGATGTAGATATCAAGTCGGCATTCCTACTATGCACCATCAACATCCACACAATTAGAATTCATAATATCACAAATGAATGGAGTATGTATACGAATAAGTTTATATAAGCAATCCAAGCATACCATGGTGATTAATGAAGAAGGATTTCAATAAAAGAAATAACATAATTAAAATGCACATGCTTGCATTAAGATAATCGATGAAGAATTAGGGTATAAAACATACCTCAAATCAATAAAAAAGTATCGTTTATCTTCGATTAAATTTTGATGCGTCGGTGTTGAGAAATAAATGGTGGACTACGGAGGACTTGCACTTCACTTGTTAGAGTTGTCTCTCGAGTCTCGACAATAAGTGATATATATATATATATTACAAAAATAATTATATTATTAATTATTAAAACATTAAATAAACAATATATATATAAGATAAAAAGACTCATTTATTTTATTTACTATCAAAAATTGTTCAATAAAATTAATGTGCATGTAGCAAGGTACACATGAAAAACAAACACCTTACAATTTTTTATTATAATATTAATTAAACAATAAATATATAAAAAATTTAAAATATATATATATATATGTTTAGCCTTATATAAAAATATCAAATAGCTACAAAATTAACAAAGTTCATAAAATAAGACTTACATGAAAAGATGATTTGTCTTCTAGCCATCTCCTAAGGGTTATAAAATACTCTTAATGTTAAAAAATATATAAATTTATATTTTATGGTTATAAATTTTTAAGAATTTATATTAATTTTTATGATGATAATATGAAATAATTGTAAAGGCATAAAATTTCATATTATTTGATATCATTATTAATTTTTTAAATTCAAAAAATACTTAAAGTGAGAATATAATTCAAAAAAATTATATTTATTATTTTTATAAAGACTTAATATTAAAAGCTAATAGTAAAAATATTACTCAATTATTTAATTCTTATAAATTTTAGTAGGAGAAAACATTTATGTATTTATTTTAAAATATTAATTAATTTTTTTATCTTTATAGAAAAATTTTATATTTTTATTATATTTAAAGATTTTTTAATTTTGTATTAATTTTTTTTAAAAGTTTCCTATAATCATATAATTTTTTTATTCTTATAATAATATTAATATTTACTAGTTTATTTGTCAATTTAATTTTTTTGAAAATATTTTATATTTTATAATACTATGAATAATTTTATATTTATATTAGTAGAAATTTTAGTGTATGTTAATTTAATATTTAAAATATCGAAAAAAATTATTATACTTATGATTTAATTATAATGTTACTTTAATTAAAAGTTTAGAAAATTTTTTTATATATATTTTTTAAAATTAATACATCATAAAAAAAGTTATTTTAGTCCTTATTTAGATAATTTTTTTGTATTATCTATTTGTCTATTTGTTTTTAATCTATTTTTTATCTATCTATTTATCTATATATATCTATCTATCTTTATATATGCATGTTTATCTCTCTATCTATCTATTTGTCGATCTGTATGTCTATCTGTTAATCTATTTTATTACTATCAACCTGTCTATCTGTCTATCTATCTGTGTATCTACTATCTATCTATCTTTTTTGTGACTATCTATCAGTATTATATTTATCTATCTATATCTATCTATCTTTTAATCTATCTAACTAGCTCTCTGTTATATGTCTAAATATCTATATTTCTCTGTGTCTATATGTCTATCTATATATCTATTTAACTATCTATCTATCACTCTATCTAAATGTATTTCTATCTATCTTTCTATTTATCTTTCTATATATCTATCTATTTGTTTGTCTATCTACTTTCTATCTATATTTGAATCTATATTTCAATCTATCTATCTATCATTCTATCTGACTATCTATCAATCTTTCTATCTATCTATCTATCTTTCTTTCTTTCTGTTTATCTATATGTATATCTATTTGTCAATTTGTCTGTCTATCTGCTTGTCTATCTGTTTGTGTATCTGTCTTTCTATCAATTTGTTTGTATGTCTGTCTATGTGTTTATCTATCTATCTATGTGTGTATCTATGTGTCTATCTGTCTGTTTATCTGATTATCTATCTATCTATCTATCTATATGACTATCTATCTGTCTATCTTTTATATATATCTATCTACCTAACTTTGTGTCAATTTGTCTATCATTCTTTTTATCTATTTATCTGTATTTCTATATGTCAATTTTTATGTCTATTATCTATTTTTATTGATATCTAACTCTTTATCTATATTAATATATATCTATCTATTTGCTTTTCTATTTGTCTATCTAATTTTCTATCTATGTGTCTATCTATATGTTTACCTGATTATCTATCTATCTATATATCTATAAGAATGTCTATTTGTTTATCTTTTTATCTATCTATCTATCTACCTAACTTTGTGTCTCTTTGTCTGTCAATCTTTCTATCTATTTGTCTATCTATCGATATATTTATTTTTATGTCTATCTATATGTATATCTGTCTATCTATCTATCTATTTGTCTATATCTATCTAATTATTTGTATTGATATCTAACTCTTTAACTATATTTCTATATATCTATCTATTTTCATTTCGATTTGTCTATCTATATATCTATCCATGTGTTTATCTATGTTTATCTATCTGTGTATCTATATATTATCTATGTATCTTTCTATGTATGTATCTATCTATCTATCTATTTATCAAACTATCTATGTGTCTTCTATATCTATCTCTCTCTTTTATCTATCTATCTATTTGTATTATTATTTGTATACATATCTATCTATCTATCTATATATCTCTATATCTATCTATCTATTTATCTATCTATTTAACTATTTGTCTATCTATCTTTCTAATATTTTTTCTATCTATATCTCTATCTTTCTATCTATCTATCAGTCGATCTCTCTATCTATATATCAATCAATAAATCTGTATATTTATATGTTTATCTATCTATCTATCTATATATCTATCTATCTTTATATATGTAGATCTATTTTCTATCTATCTATCTATGTATCTTTTTAATCTATCTTTCTATCTATCTATCTAACTATTTGTCTATCTATATATCAATCGATCTATATATCTATCAATTAATCTAGCTGTCAATCTATATATCTATAATCATTCTTTCTTTCTATATATATGTCAATCTATATGTCAATCTATCAATCTATCTATCTACATATCTTTCTAAAAGTCTATCTATCTATCTATCTGTCCATCTATCTTTCTATCTATCTGCCTATATATGTGTTTATCTATATATCTATCTATATATCTATTTATCAATTTATCTGTCTATCAATATATCTATTAATCTATCTATCAATTTGTTTATCAATCTATTTATCAATCTATCTATAATGTTTCAATATCTATCTATCAACCAGACTATCTATCTCCCTATTTTATTATCTATCAATCAATATGTTTACCTATCTTTCTATCTATTTATATATTTATCTATCTGTCTATCTTTCGTCTATTTATCTATCTATCTATCTATTGATCTATATATCTGTCTATTTATCAGTCTATCTTTCTCTCTTTATATCTTTCTATCTAACTGTCTATCTATCAATCTATCTATATATGTGTCTATATGTCTATTTAACTATCTATCAATCTATCTATCTCTCTATCTTTCTTTCTATCTAAATATTTTACTATCTATCTATATATCTCTCTATCTATCTAACTATCTATTTGTCTATCTATCTATCTTTCTCTCTATCTATCTTACTGTCTATCTATTTGTTTATCTATCTAACTAACTAACTAACTATCTATAAATCTATCTATCAATCAATCTATATGTTTGTACATCTATTTGCCTAACTATCTATCTATCTATATATATTAATATGCCTATGTGTCAATCATTCAATCAATTAATCTATCTATATCTTTATCTATCTATTAATCTATCTGTCTATCTATATATTTCTCTATCTATTTATTTGCCTATCTATTTGTCTTTCTATTTGTCTTTCTATTTATCTCTCTCTATATATTTGTCTATCTATTTGATTATATATCTTTTATCAATCTATCTATATATCAATCAATTTATTTTTTATATCTAAATGTTTTTCCATCTATCTATATAAATATATATCTTTGTCTATCTCTATATATATCTATCTATTTGTCTATCTATCTCTATATCTATCTGTCTATATATCTATCTATCTATATGTCTATATATTTCTATCTATATGTCTATTTATTTTTCTATCTTATTTGTCTGTCTTTGTATCTTTCTTTCTATCTTTCAATCTATCTATTAATCTATCTATTTATCTATCTATTTGTCTATATATCTATCAATCTATTTGTCTAACAATATATTATCTATATCTATCTATCTATCTTTTTATCTATCTATATATCTTTTTTTTCATCTATATGTTTATCTATCTATCTATCTATCTGCATATCTATATGTCTATCTAACTATCCTTCTACCTATTTATCTATCTGTCTGCCTATCTTTCTATATATATTTATATATTTATCTATCTATATGTTTATCAATCTGTCTATCTATCTTTCTATCGATCAATCTATCAATCTATCTATCAAATTGTCTTAAATATGTCTATATATCTATCTATTATTCTAATTATCAATTTGTCTATCAATCAATTATTCTAACTATATACATATGTATCTATCTATCTATCTGCTTATCTAACAATCTATGTATCTACCTATATATATATATATATATATCTATCTATCTATCTGACAGTCTATTTATTCATTTATCTATCTATCTATGTATATCTATCCATCTTTCTATCTATCTATATGACTATCTATTTGTCTATCTATACATCCATATATCTATCTATTCGTCTTCCTTTTTATTTATGTATCTAGCTACGAGTTTTTTTGACTTTCTATTTAACTATTTATTGTCTGTCTATCTTCATGTCTATCTATCTATCTGACTATCTATATTTTTATCTATCTTTCTATATATTTTTTCATCTATCTATCTATTTATCTCTCTATATTTCTATATGTCTATTTAGCTTTCTATCTGTTTAGATATCTCTCTGTCTATTTGTCTATTTATCAGTCTATCTTATCTTTCTATATGTCTGCCTATCTTTTATTATATTTATTTGTGTATCTATATTTCTATCTATTTGTCTATCTATTTGTATATCTATCTGTGTATCTATTTGTCTATCGATATGCCTATCAATCTATCTATCTAACTATATATCTATCTATTTATTTATCTATCTATCTATATATCTATTTATATGTCTATCAATCTATATGTGTACTTATATAGTTTCTCAATATGTCTATCTATCAATCTATTTATCTATTTATTTGTTTATTTATCTATCTACCAATCTATCTTTCTATTTATTTGTTTATTATCTATCTACCAATCTATCTTTCTCTCTATCTATATTTTTCTTTGTCTATTTATCAGTCTATATATCTATATAGTTGTATATCCATCTATCTTTCTATCCATCTATCCATCTATCTATCTATCCATCAATTTTTTTGTCTATCGATATATTTGTCTATCTATCTATTTGTCAAACTATCAATATGTTTGTCTAATTATCTTTATATCTGTATATATGTCTAACTTCTTTTTATCTAATTATCTATCTGTCTATGTATTTATTTATCTGTCTATGTATCTTTATATTTGGCAGGTGCTACTGCCACTACCGGTGCTGTCATCGCTACCGAGGCTCGCTTCCACTACCACCGTTGCAACTCCCGCCACTACCACCGCTGCCACTACTGACTTGCCACCCCTGTCACCGCTGCCGCCGCTGCCACTGCCACTAATGCTGCCGCTTCCTCGCTTCCTCCGTTGCCTCCGCTACCTCCGCTACCACTGCTACCATCACTACTTGCTGCTACCAATGCTACCAGCGCTGTTGCCGCTGCCGATGTCACAATTACCGCTACCACCTCTGCTGCTGCCATGCCACCACTGCAGCTTCTGGCCAACTTTCAACCACTGCCAACACTGCCATGGCTACTACACTGTCGTGGCTACTGTTTCTGATAATATGCTTTTACTTGCCAATAATATTGCAAAAACTCTACCCAAAAAATTTGGAAAAATGCAACCCATATAAATGATATATAAAAATAGTTATTATAGACATGAACAAACAAAAATACAGTTGATCATCATACAGTTTCAACAAAATTTAATTAAATAATTTAATATATTTAAATTAAATTTAATAAAAATAGAAACTATAAATTAAAATTTTAAATTAAACAAAAAAAATCATTTAATTAGTTATTCTAATATAATATTTTAAATAACTAAAATAATAAAATAATAAAAAATATATTACATTTTATTAATCAATGTATCTACCGACTATGCATACAGTATAATTTATCAATGCATTGATATTGCTTTCATTCCCTCTGCTCCTCCGATCACCAACTTTCCGCAGCGAAAATGCTTTCAGAGTCAAGGTGCACCATGTTTGTTGAAATATGTCTTTACTTATACAAGCTTCGTATGGGAAACAATGCAGTACCATATTTGTATGAAATTTAAACCACCAAATCAAATCAAAATAAATAAAAAAAAACTATTTTTGATAAATATATATTACTGCAGTAAATATGTACATATATACTAGTATTTCACTCGTACATATATTACTTTAGTAAATTGTACATATAAATTGGAGTATTAAGTGCACATATATACTGAGTACATATATATACACAGTATATATGTACATAAATTACTGTAGTATTATATGTATGTGTATATTGACTATATACGTACGTAAATACCACATATTTTGTTGTTACTGCTACTCCCGCTACTCCTGCCACTCCTACCACTAATGCTACTGTAGCTACCACAACCACTACCGATGCTGCTACTGCTACCACTACCACTGCCGATGCCGCTACTGCTACCACTACTGCCGGTTTTGCCGCAGACACCACCGCCACTACTGCTGTCACTGCCGTTGCTGCGGCGGTGGCTGCCGTTGCCTCTGCGGCAGTTGATGCCGATGCGGCCGCTGATGCCGCCGTGGCCGCTGATGCCGCCGTGGCCGCTGATGCCGCCGTGGCCGATGATGCCGCCACGGCCGCTGATGCCACCGCGGCCGCCGCTTCTACTTTTACCACTGTCGTTGTTGTCGTCACTGTCGTAGCTATCGCTGCTGAAAATATACTTTTACATACCTATAATAGGCTAAAACTCTACCCAAAAAATTCAGAGACACAAAAATATATTCACAGATATATAAAAACAAATAATATAGACATAAACAAACACAAATTAAAGTTGATTATCATACAGCTTTAACAAAAATCCAAAAGATGTCCACCAATTATGTTTAGAGATAAAGAGAGTGCAAAAATAAAATATTTTTAGAATAATAAAGATAAGATAAGCTACCCCTCTTTTTGATAAAGCTGAAATAGGTAAATATGAGACACGTGCATTGGAAGGACCGTGGTAATGTTTGAATCCTTTGAATCAAGATTTTTTCTTTTCTCTCACAAAATATGTCCTACAAGATTCATAATTTGGTTTATTGGAAAAGCAAAGAATAATACTAGAATAAAAAAAATTGAAACTTGCAAAAAATATCAAAATTATTTGCTACACATAGACAAAAATAAATAATAGTTCAGAAATAATTCTCATACTCAATCATCCTCATAATTTGTAGGGAATGCTTGCCTCTCCTATGAGGATTCACAGCTGGATCTCAAAATGCTATCTTATGCGCCAATGCTGCTAACTGTGACTCCATATAGGACATCAGCTGTTGCATTGTTTTTTTAAATTCTTTATTTTCTTGCATTTCTTCCATCAAATTAGTTATCTGCTCATCCTTCTTTTTCATTTCGGTTTCCATATCTATAATACGTTCATTTGCTTCCAATGCTTGTTGTTCGACCACCTATTCCACTATTGCTGATACAGATGAATTAGAAGCACGACTGCTACAACAAATTGCCACTCCCTTAGAACCAATTCCGTACACTCACTGCTTCTTTCGACCTCCAATTGTCTCCAAATAAATAGGATCATAGTCAATTGGTTGAAGATCCATAGAACCCTCAACTTGTTGATGAGCAGCTATCACACGTTCCTCTATTAGATCCTGAGATAAAATAGAGATAAAAACTATTCTAGATTTACAAAAAATAAAATAAATATTTTACATTCAAAATAATTTTCATAATGTACTGTAGTTTTATAAATTCTAATTAATATTATAATTTCTTACTACAATCATCTAAGAATTATTGTCAACATACTGACCATCCACTTTCTTCACATGTATCTTTTTGAATGTCTCATAAAAATTTGGATCTTGACCCAATACTCCATCCTAGAATATGTTTTTATTAATTCATAAAAAAACAAATGATAACAAAATTTAACAAAATTATTAATACCATGCAGAGATTATAATTATTAGACTATTAGGACAACCACAATATATATATATGTTTAGAATTTTAAATTTGTACAAATCTCGAGCGTGCTCAATGCTCTACTTCGAACCTCCTGTGTGTTGACAGATTCCTATACCTAGTCCAGCAACCTCACTTCGTTGATTTTGCTGGAAATATCTGATTTTTCTTCACATCTGGCTCATCCCAATAATTAAGCCTCTCGGGCCAGTCTTCCTTGGATATAAAAATAGGTCTTGCTTTCATTTTCTTTAATTTAGGGACAAAATAAGAATGTTGTTGAGTAGCTTTGATCTCCCATAATGACTTTATCTTTCCATCAAATTTGAGTGCCCATGTGCATTTATTCTATAAAGTAGAAAAATGACAAAAGAATTTATATTAACAATAAGAACATAATTATTTACTGCTTGAATAATAACCAACATAAAAGTTAAGTAATTAGATAATTATTTTTCAATTCTTTTGTTTTGTTATTTTTACCTGAAAGTCATTAAAATATGAATCTTTTGTTTTGTTTTGTTAAACTGATTCTATAAAGCCGACATTCATAATGTCGACCTATGATTTTAAAAAAGTAACAGCCTGGCAATGGCTGCCTTTCACAATGACAGCTTTGCCACATTATTTCCAGACATGCTAGTTTGGGCATATTTTTGAAACCCGACTTAATTTTTAAATTTGTTATTATAAATGAAATAGTTTTAGTACAAAACACGATAAAAGATATACATATCATTAGATAGCCACATAGATTGATAACCATATTGAAAGAAAAAAAGATAGACAGATAGAAAAATAGATAGATAGAAAAAAAGACTAATATTATAGATATTATAGATAGATAGAAAATACAAAGATAGATAGATAGTTAGTTAGAAAGATAAATAATTTGATTAATAGATTGATTGATTGATTCTTTGATTAATAGATGATAGACAGATAGAAAATATATAGTTAGACAAATAGATAGAAAGATAGATATTATAGATATTACACACATACATACATATATATATATATATATATAAAGATAAAGATAAGACACATAAAAATATAGATAGATAGACAGTTAGACTGATATACAAATAGACAGATAGACAAATAGATACATAGATAGATAAATAAATAGATAGATAGACAGATAGAAAGATAGAAAGATAGACAGATAGAAAGATAGACAGATTGAAAAGATAGACATATAAATTGATAGACAGATAGAAAGATAGACAGATTGAAAAGATAGACATATAAATTGATAGACACATATATTGATAGACATAAAGATAGAAAATTATATAGATAGAGAGATAGCATATAGACTGATAGATATATATATATAGATAGATTGAGATATAGAAAGATAGATAAAAAGATGGACAGATAGATAGATAGACAGATATATGGATAGATAAAAAGATAGATATATATATATACAGATTGATAGATAATTAGATATATAGATTGACAGATACAAAAATTGACATATTGATAGATAGATAAATAGGTATAAAAATAGATTGATTGATTGATATATATATATATATATATATATATATATATATATATATTGATAAATATTTAAATAGTTAAATTGATAGATAGATAGAAAGATATACAAATAGATAGATAGATAGATAGACAAATAAAAAGATAGTCGAATAGATAGATAGACAGGTAGATAGACAGATAGATAGACATATAAATAAATATTTTTATAATTAGATAGATTGACATATAGAAAGATAAATCGATAGATAGATAGATATATAAATAGATAGATAGACAAATAGATTAATAGACATATAGATACATAGATAAATTGACTGATAGATAGACAGACAGACAGATAGATAGATAGACAAATAGACTGATAGAAAAAAAATACTTAGATAGATAGATAGTTAGTTAGTTAGATATAGACAAATAGATAGATATTTAAATAGATAGATACTTGCATATATAGATAGATAGATACAAAAAGGCAAATAGATAAAAGATACATTGATAGATAGACATATAGACATATAGGTAGATACATAGACAGAAAGACATAAAGACATGTAGACGGGTAGATAGGTATGCAGGCAGAATGGAATACTGGTAGACAAATAGACAGATAAACAGATAGACAGATAGACAATTCGATAGATAGATAGATAGATAGACACATAGACACATAAATAGTTAGATAGTAGATAGTTTAGACAAGTAGACAGGTAGACCATATAGATAGGTAGATAGGTAGTCAGGAATACAAGTAGAAAGAATGATAGGTAGACAAGTAGAAAGATAAACAAGTAGACATGAAGACTGGTAGATAGGTGTACATGTAGACAAGTTTGACTGGTAGATAGTTAGATAGTTAGAAAGATAGACAGTTAGAAAGATAGATAGAGAGAGATATATACAGATAAACTAATAGACAGACAGATAGATTTATAGATAGAAAAATAGATAGATTGATTATTTAAATGATTGATTGATTGATTGATTGAAAAATAGATAAATAGATAGATAGACTAATAGAAATATCGAATGATAGTATATAGATAAATAGACAGATAGAAATATAATAGATAAAGAGATATTTAGAGAGATTGACAAATTGACATATAGACTGATAGATAAATAGATAGATATATGGACAAATAGATAGATAGATAGATATACACATAGATAGATAAATAGATAAAAAAATAGATAGATATATATATATATATATATATATATATATATATATAGAAAGATAAATAGATAGATAAACACATGAAATGATAGAATTATAAACATATAAATGGATAAACATATAGATAGATATTAAGAATGATAGTTAGACAAACAAATAAATAGATAGTTAGATAGACAATTGACCAAATAGAAAGATAGACAAATAGATATATTGATAGATAGAATTTAGATAGATTGATTGATATAAAATAGTTAGATAGATTGGTAGATAAATAGCAAATCGATATAGAGATAGATAGACATAGAGAAAGATAAATAAACAGATAGATAGGTAGATACATAGATAGATTGATAGATAGACAAATAAATGGATTGTAAAAATAGATAGATAGAAATATAGACATATAGAAAGATAGATAGTTTGACAGATAGAGAGATGGATAGATAGACAAATTTATAGAGAGAAATTTAGGACAAATAGATAGATAGAAAATTAAGATAGATAGATTGATATATAGATTGTTAGATAGATAGATAAATAGATAGACATATAGATTGAGAGACAGATCGACAGATAGAAAGATAAATAGTTAGACATATAGATAGATAGATAGCTAAACATATAGATTGAGAGACAGATCGATAGATAGAAAGATAGATAGTAAGATATATAGATAGATTGACATATAAACAGATAAACAGATAGATAGACAAATAGAAAGATAGATATCTAAAAAATTAGATAGATTGATAAATATACAAATAGATAGATAGATAGATAGATAAATATACAGATAGATAGATAGATAGTTGACAGGTAGATACATAGATATATTGATAAAAAAATATAGATCGATAGATAGATAGATAAATAGACATTATACATATAAATAGATAGACATAAAGATAGATAGATAGATAGATATATAGATAAATAAATTGGAAAATAGACTGATAAATTGAAAGAAATATAGAAGACATATAGATAGATATAAAGATTGATATATATATATATTTATATTTATTTATTTATTTATACTTATATTTATATTTATATCTATATTTATAATTATTTTTATATTTATATAGACAGATATATAGATAGATAGTAAGATAGATAAATGAATTAATAGATAGACACATAGATATATAGATAGATAGACTAATAGGTAGATAGATAGATTGAGAGATAAAAAATATTGATAAATAGATAGATGAACAAATAGATAAATAGATAGATAGATAGATATATATATATAGAAAGATAGATAGACAGATAGATTGTTAATAGATATATACATAGTCAAATAGATATATTTATAGATAGAAACATAGATACATTAATAGGTAGATGGATAGATAGATAGATATATATACATAGATAGATAAAGATACTTAAAAAGATAAATAGATTGATATATACATAGAATGATAAAATGATATACAAATAGAAAGATAAACATATTGATAGATGTAAAGAATGATAGATAGACATATAGATTTATTGATAGATAAATTGATAGAATGATAGATAGACAGATATATAAATAGATATATATTTCAATATACAAATATATAGATAGACAGATAGATATAAAGATAGATAGATAGGCAAGTAGATAGAAAGATAAATAGATAGATAGTCAGATGAATGATAGACAGATAGATAAATAAACATATAGATAGATAGATAGATAAATAGACATATAGATAGATTAAAAGATAGATGGGTAGAAAATAGATTTGAGATTGTCAGATAAATAGATTTATAGATAGAAAGATATATAAATTGATATATATATATATATATATATATATATATACACACACACACACAGATAAATAATTAGATAGACAAATGATAGATAGATAGATAGAATGATAGAAAGATAGATAAATAGATTCATAGATAGAGATAAAGATAGAAAGATAAATAGAAATATAGATAGATCGATAAATTGAGACAAAGAGAGATAGAAAAATAGTAAGATACATAGATACATTGATAGACAGACAGGCTGATATATAGATAGACAAATAAACAAATAAAGAGACAGACAGATAGATAAATAGATAGATAGATAGATAGACAAATGAATCGATAGATAATAGAAAGATAGAAAGATAGACAAATATATATATAGAAACATAGACAATTAGATTAATAGACAAATAGATAGATCGACTAATAGATAGATATACATAGAGATAGATAAATAAATAGATAGATAAATACATAAATAGATCATCAGTTAGACATATATATAGATAGACACATAGATAGATAGATAGATAGATACATTGATTATTAGATGGATATATAGATAGATACATAGATAGATTGTTTGATAGATAGACAGATATATGTAGAAATAGATAGATAGATAGATAGATAAATAGATAGATAGATATAGATAGATAGATAGATAGATAAATAGATAGATAGATATACATATAGATAGATAGATAGACAAATAGACAAATAAACAAATATATATATATATATATATATATATATATATATATATATATAGATGTACACATAGATAGATAACCAATTTGATAGATAGAATGATATATAGATAGATATATAAAAGATATATAAATAGATAGATTGATAGATTGATAGATAGATCGATTGATAGATAGATATTTAAATAGATAGATAGATAGACAAACAAATAAACAAATAGTTAGATCGACAAATTGAAAGATAGATAGATAGATAGACAGACAAACAAATAAATAGTTAGATAAACAAATAGATAGATAGATAGAAAATAGATAGATGCATTGATATATAGACATAAAGATATATAGTTAGATAGATAGACAAATAAGTAGTTAGATTGTGACATAGATAAATAGATTTATACATTGACAGATACACAGACAGATAGTTCAATATATTAATAGATAGAAAGATAGACAGAGAGATAGATAGACAAATTGATAAAAAGATTGATAGATAGATAGGTAGATACACAAATAGGTAGATAGAAATATAGTCAGATAGATAGATAAATATATAAATATATAGATAGAAAGTCAGAATGATAAATAGGTAGATAGATAGTTAGATAGATAGACATTTTAACAGATATACAGATAAATAGATAAGCTTATAGATATATAAATAGATAAACAAATAGACGGATAGATAGATTGATAAATAAATTGACATATAGTCAGATAGATTGATTGATAAATATAAAGAAATTCAAATTGATGTATACATAGATAGATAAATATGAATATAGATAGATAGACAAATAGATAGATAGAAAGATAAACTGATAGATAGATAGATACATAGATACATCGATACATAGATATATAGATAGATAAATTGATAGATAGATAGATAGACAGATAGATAGATAGATAGATAGATAGGCAAATCGACCAATAGACAGACAGACAGATTGATTGATTGATTGAAAGCTATACATATAGATAATTAGACAGATTGATAGAAAGAAAGAAAATAAATATATAAATAGATAGATACACCAATATATTGATAGACATAGTGTCACATAGACCGATAGACATATAGATAGATAGACAAAAAGTTAGAATCATAGATAGGTAGATAGATAGTTAAAAAGATATATAGGTAGACAAATAGATAAATAGACTGATAGATATAAAGATTGATAGACAAATAGATAAATAGACAGATAGACAGATTGATATAAATAGAGATTGATATATCGAGATATAAATAGATAAACTAATAGATAGATACACAGATAGATAAATAGATAGAAACATAGATTGATAAATAAATAATCAAAAGATAGTCGGGTACAAAAGTAGATCCATAGATAGAAAGATAGACATATATACAAATAGAAAGATAGATAGATAGATAGATAGATCTTTAGTTAAATAGATTAACAAATTGACAAATAGATAAATTGATAGATTGACAACAATATATATATATAGATAGATAGATATACAGACAAATAGAAAAAATGAAAAATATATAGATAGATAGATATATATATAGACATATAAATATATAGACATATATATAGATAGGAAAATAGACATATATATAGATAGACAGATAGATATCTAGCTAGATAGATTGATTGATAGATTAATAAATTGATAGAAAGACAGATTGGTAGATATATAGATAGATAGATAGACTAAAAGCTAGATAGACATATAGACATATAAGATAAATAGATTGATAGAAAGACAGATACATAGATAAACAAATAGATGATAGAAAGATAGACAGATAGATAAATAGAAATATATATATATATATATATATATGGATAGATAGATAGATATATACACAAATAGATAGGTAGATAGATAGATAGATAGAAAGATAGGTAGACATGTTGAGAGGTAGATAGGTAGACATGTAGATAGATACACAGCTAGACAAGTAGATAGGTTGATAGGTAGATAGGTAGACATGTAGATAGATAGATAAATAGATTGATAAATAAATAGATAGATAGGTAGAAAATAGATAGCTAGACACGTAAATAGGTAGATAGTGAAATAGATAGACAGCTAGATAGCTAGACAAGCAGACAAGCAGACGGGTAAATAGGTATATAGGTTGATAGGTAGACAGATAGACAGATATATTGATCGAAAAATAAATTAACAGATTGACAGATAGTCAGATAAATAGATTGACAAATAGATATATAGTAGAAAGATAAAAAATAAACACATAAATAGGCAGTCAAACAAATATATCGATATATATAAAGTTAGATAGATAAATAGACAAATCGATAGATAGATAGATATATAGATAAAAAGGCATGAAAATAGATAAATAGATCGATAGATATTTCGATAGATAAATAGATAGGTAGATTGATAGGTAGATACGCAATTTGACATATCAACAGATAAACACATCGGCAGATAAACAAATAGACAAATAAAAAGATAGATAGATAGATAATAAGACATATAGACAATTTGGACAGAATGATAGATAGATAGATTTACAAATAGTCAAATAGGCAGATTGACAAATAAAAAGATTGATAAACTGATAGATAGATAGACATATAGATAGGCAGACAAATTGATAGATTGATATACAGATAGATATACATGTAGATAGGCAGATAGATTGATATATTATGAGGTAGATAGTTAAATACATAGATAGTTAGATTCATTAATAGACAAATAGATAGATATATAGATAAACAAATAGATGGATAGATAGATGGATAAATAGATCGACAGATAAATAGATAGAAAGATAAATAGATAGAAAATAGATAGACAAATAGATATATAGATTGATTGATTGAATGTGAGATATATAATGATAGATTGATTTATAAATATACATATAGATAGATGGATAGATATAAATTTAGTTAGATATATAGATATTCAGAATGATAGATTGATTGATAGATAGACAGACAGATAGATACATAAAACATAAAGATAGAAGATAGATATATAAATAGATAGATAGATAGACAAATAAACAATTAGAAAGATAGATAGATATATAAATAGATAGACAGATAGAAAAATAGATAGACAGCTAGCTAGCTAGATAGATAGACTGATAGATAAGTTGACAGGTAAAGTGGTAGATAGGTAGAAGGTATATAGGTAATCCTGTAGATAGGTAGAAAGTTAGAGAGGTAGAAAGGTAGACATGTAGACAGGTAGACATGTATACTAGTAGATAGATAGATAAATAGAAATATGGATAGATAAGAATATATATTGATAGGCATATTAACAAATAGATAGATAACAAATTGATAGATAGACAGATAGACACATTGATAGATAGATAAATAGATATATAGACAAATAGTTAGATAGATAGATAAATAGACAAATAGACATATAAACTAAAAGTCGGATAGATAGATAGAAAGATTAATTGATTGATTGATAGATAGTCAGATAGTCTGATTGATATAAATAAAAATAGACACATTGATAGATTGATAGAAAAAGAATAGGTAGAAATAAAAATAGACAGACAGATAAATAGATAGATAGATAGACATATAGATAGATCGAAATATAAATAGATAGATAGACACTTAGAATGATAGAAATATAGATAGATAAAATGATTATTGTATATATAGATAGATAGATCAATAGATAGAGAGATATATAGATAGACAGATATACCGATAGAGGGATTAATAGATAGATAATAGACAGACATGTAGATAGATAGATAGATATATAGATTGACAAATAAATAATTACACCGATATATATTTATAGACAAATTGATAGATAGATAGATAGTAAAGTAGATAGATTGATAAATAGATAGATAAAGAAATAAAATGATAGAATTATTGATAGATAAATATATAAACAAAATTGATAGATAGATAGAAATATAGACAAATAGATAAATATATAGATAGGCATATATAGATGGATGGATACATAAAAAGATTGATAGATAAATATGTAGATTAATAAATAGATAGCCTGATAGATAAATAGAAAGATATATAGATAGATAAAAAGATAAATAGATAGATAGATATATTGATTGATAGAAAAATAGATAAATAGTTATATATATAGGTAGATAGATTAATTGATAGTTAGATAGATAGTTAGTTAGTTAGTTAGAAATAAACAAAAATAGATAGATACAAAGACAAATAGGCAAATTATTAGATAGATCTATAGATAAGCAGATAGATAGATACAGAAATAGACATATATATAGATAAACAAATAGTTAGATAGATACACAGATATATAGAATGATAGATAAATAAATAGACCCATAGATAGAGAGATAGATAGATAGATAGACAACTAGACAGATATACAGATAGATAGATAGACAGATAGACAGATAGATAGATAGATAGACAACCAGAAAAATAAAAACATAGACAGATAGATAGATAGACTGATTAACATATTGAAAGATATACAAATAAATAGTTTGATATATAGACAATTATACAGATAGATAGATACACAAATGGACATATAGGCAGATAGATAGATAGTCATATAGACAAATAGATAGTTAGATAGCTAGATATACAGATAGACAGATAGACAGATAGATTTATAGATAGATATATAGATAGTCATATAGATAGATAGATAGATAAATAGAGAGTTAAATAAATAAATAATAGATTGATTGATTGACAAATTAATAGATAGACAGATATCTAAATAGATAGAATGATAGATTGATTGATAGTTAGTTAGTTAGACAGATTGATAGTTTAAAAAGATAGACAAAATGATAGATAGACAGACATATAAATAGGTAGATATATATAAATATATATATATATATATATATATATATATATATATATATATATATATATATATATATATATATATATAGCTATATAGATAGTTACAAATGAAAATACAAACACAGATATATTAATAGACATATAGATCGGTAACCATATAGGCAGATAGAATGATCTATGAATAGACAAATAGATAGATAGATAGACAGATAGATAGACTGATTGATAAAAAGATAGATAGACAATTGATAGATAGAAATATAGATAAGTAGACAAATAGTCAAATAGACAGATAGATTGATTGATTAATTGATATAATAATAGAAAATATTTATATAGATAGATAGACATATTAACATATTGATAGTTATACAAATAGACAACTAACAGATAGACTAATATATAGATAGAAAGATAGATAGTCAGTAAGACTTATTTGTAGATAAACATGAATTGATTGATTGATAAACAGATATTTCCTAGCTAATTAGATCGAGACATTTTCCGTTGCTAAATAATTATGTTAATTTGTTTTTCTATTTTATATTTTATTGCAAATGATTATTTCTTAAATGATAATTTTCACAAAATATATGCATTTTTCTAGGAATTTTTTTCTAGCTATTTGGGATGGGCATAATTTCTATCACTAATCTTTAATTATTTAATTTTTTTTATATTATATTTTTTAATATTTTATGTACTTTTCTATATTAAAGGTATGTCATGGCCAATGGATGAGTGATTCTTGAAAGACACATTCACCTCATATAATTATAAAAATAGGATTTTATAAAAAAATATTTTCAAATATATATAAATACTAATAAAAATTTATATTAATAATGACTAAAATAATTATTTTTAATATTATAAACTTTTTTAAAATATACAAATTATTTTTTATGTAATATTTAATTATGATAATTAAAATTTATATTAAAAAAACATTAAATAATTAATTATATATTTATAATCTTTTTTAAAGATATTTTTATTAATAAATTAACATTCAAAAAAATTACTACTACTAATAAGGTAAAATAATTATTTGTATGATTAAATAAAAAAATTTCAAAAATAACTAAATTAATGAATAAACTAGTAAATATTTATATTATTTAAAATAAATAAAATTATTTTAATGATTTTAGAAATCTATTTAAATAATATTTACCAAAAGATTTTAAAATTTAGGAAAAAAAATTAAAATATTTATTAAAATTTAAAAGAAAATAAATTGATATTAAAAGATAAATACATAGCTGTTTTAATTACATCAAAAAAAATTTGATGATTTTAAAAAATAAATATCTAAGTGTGGTTATTAAAAGAATATGTCAAGTGTTTTTTAGGGGTTCAAATGTATTATTTAAAATATTACTAATGAAATTTTTTTGTCCTAAAAATACTTAAAATTATTTTATGGCATATAAACACTTAGAAAAAAGTACTGCTAAAATAACCCTAAGCTTATTTTAATTAAAGTTTTATTTTTTGTCCCTACTGAAATTTATAAGAATTAAACAAATGAGTATGATTTTTATTATTAACTTATAATATTTTACTTTTTATTAAAAGAATAATTATAACATTTTTTATTTATCTTCTTAGCTTTAAATAATTTTTAGAATTTTATAAATTATAAATTATATCAAATAATATGAAATTGTATTCCTTTATAATTATTTCACATTATAATCATAAAAAATAAATTGGACTCTTAAAAATTTATAACCATTATATATATATATATATATGAAATACTTTATTATTATATATTATTATTTAATTTATTTATGAAATAGTATCATTTATTGCTAAATAAAATCTATTTCATTTTAATTTTTTTTATTTAAATTTTTATAAATTTGGTTTTCTTTTATATTTTTGACTTTTTTTAAATAAAAAAAAGAGATAAATTCAATCAGTTAAACATTTATAGTTTTCATTAAAATAAATGCTAAGGCATTCAATCACTTAAACATTTTTCCTATCTTTCGAAGAGGACAAGAGGAGAAGCATAACTAGCCTATAGGAGCACCCTATAAATTTTACCTCTTCTTGTTACCAGGTAATATTATCATTGCTCCACTCCTTCATTATACTATATACATCTTTCTGTCTCTATCAATTTGATTACTAATGGCGGAGTCTGGTATATACAGAATATTTGGTTTTTATTTTTTTAATTTTCTCCTAATATTCTTCTTATTTCTTCTATTTTCATATCACTTATATGATTTTGACTATCTGCCATTAATGAAATAAAAATGGTTAGTGTAAACTTTGTTCATTTTACTGTTTAAATTTTTAGGGTTATATAGATTTAAAATACAAAATGTATGCATTTTGTTTTCTACTTTTGTAACCTAAGAAAAAAATTTTATGCTTAATGTTTTCTACTTCTATAACTTAATAAAACAAATTATACTTAATATTTTATGCTTTCGTAACTTAAGAAAAAATAAAATCAATGTTTATGGGTTCTATTTTTGTTGTCTCCAAAAATATTATCAACAGATAAAATTTTTTATAAACTTTTATACATTTATATAATCATATGACATTGTATATAAATGTCTATACTTTAATATATATATATATGTATTACATTATATATAAACATTGATATGTTTATATAAACATATAATGTTATATATAAATAGTTATGCATATGTATAAATATTTATAATTATCTATACAACATTTACATAAAATTATCCATTTTTATATTTTTTTATATAACATTTATATAATATATAAAATATTTATACATATTTGTAAACAGTTATATAAAATATAAATTTTTATATAATTATAAAATATTTAATATGTTTATATAAATGTGATATATATACTATATACTATTTATAAAAGTGTTACATATATATAATTATATATATCTAACATCTATAAAAATATTTTAAACACAATATTATATCTAAACACTTGGTATATTAAAAAAAGTGTTAAGTTTTTTTAATCTTTAATGGATTTCAAATCAGTGGAAAGTGTGGTAGCTCTTAAATAGAGATGTCAACCAGGCCGGCCCGGCACAAGGCATGGCACGCTTCGGCCGTGCCTGGGCCAGCCCTGCATGGGAAAATCCCGTGCTCGGGTTAAGCACGAGTCGTGCCGTGCCGTGCCTGACTCGGCATGGTTCGGTGCTCGTGGCACGGCACACCGGCATGGGTTCGCCTCGTGTTTCCATGGCTTCGCCCCTCCCACAAAAAAGACCGCTCGCCCCTCACCCCTCACCCCTAGTCCCTCACGCCTCGCCCCACACCCCTCGTTCATTGCTGCTCACCACTCACTCCTCGCCTCTCGTCCCTCACTCCTTCATGGACTCACTAGAGCTCTGTCGAGCTCCACGTCAGAATTCCAGTGAGCTCCTTCATGGAGCTCCATCGAGCTCCAGCGAGCTCGAAGTGGAGCCCGACGTGGAGCTCGACGGAGCACCTCGAGCTCCGGGAATGAGCTCCTTGGAGCTCCTCGAGCTCGCTGGAACTCGAAGTGGAGCTCGAGGAGCTCCGACTAGCACCACGATAGAGCTTCAGGGAGGTCCTTCATGGAGCTCACGGAACTCCGTATAGCTCCAGCTAGTTCGAAGTGGAGCTCGCTGGAGCTCGACGTGGAGCTCGATGGAGCTCCTCGAGCTCGACGAAGGAGCTCCCTGGGGCCCCTCGAGCTCCACAAAGGAGCTCACTAGAGCTCCTCTAGCTCTAGTGTGCTCCACTTCTAGCTCGCTGGAGCTCGACGAACCTCTAGTCAGCTCCATGAAGGAGCGAGGGGCTAGGGGAGTGGGCGAGGGGAGTGGGGGGGGGGGGGGGGGGGGTAGAGGCATAGGCGAGAGGTAGAGGCGTGGGGCGAGAGGTAAGGGGCGTGGGGCGTGGGGCATGGGGCGAGGGGCATAATGGGATCCCTACAATATTTTCAATATCCGGCATTCACAACGATGTCCAATAGCCACAGTTGACAAAAACAGCTTTGTAACGTTGTTTCCAAATGCACTAGTTTGGTCATATTTTTGAAACAAAATATGTACGTATAAAACTCCACATATATGTAGTATATATGTACGTATATACTCAGTATATTCATATCTATATACTGCAATATATACGTACACACTAAATTTGATGCTATGATCACGACGAAAATAGACTAGTTTTTAAATTCTATCCCAATTTGATGCTTGCATGATGATGTCACAAGAGAAAACTGGCAAAGTAGATTAAAAAGCTAATGGTGAAGGGACTGATTGACCTAGAAAAAGCTGGTCCCTTCTCTTTGTTTCATGAAACCGGAGTTGTTTGCTATTGTTTGTACAAGGATTCTGAAAAAATGTTAGAAAATACTTATGGAATTTGTATTTTGTAAGATCTACTTTTCTTTTCTTTCAAGATACTATATTTAAGATTCTCATCACTACAAATAACTCTTTTTAGCCCTTGTAATTGTGTCGGATTTTGAATCCTTAACTCCAAATATTCTTGCATGAACAATTGAAACTGTGGAAGGCGGTGGTCTTGTTGTTTTACTTCTTCGAACCCTATCATCACTCATGAGTTTGTGTACCTGGACATGGTGAGTTATATATCATTGATGATTATTTGCTTACACAAAAACAAGATATGCATTCTTTGATCATTGACTTAGAATGTCTTTGTAGTTCCTGACATTTTATGATGTTAATGAGAGATTTAGAATAGATCCACTTTCTAAAATACTATCTCAATTCAACGAGAGGTTTTTCTTATATGTACATATAATAGAAATGTTAGTATATCTCTTATACGTACATAATGAGTATATTTGTTCATATATACAATAGTATATACAAACTTATATACAATAAAATATACTTATATATATATATATATATATCCTATAGTATATACATACATATATACTACAATATATACATACATATATACTTCATCATATAATTACATATATACTACAGTATATACGTATATTTATACTATAGTATATACGTACATATATCACTACAAGAAATTGTCAATTTAGCTAGGGAAATTTAGATATGGATTAATCCCTAGCTAAATAGTGAGGGATTAGCTAGGAAATAATAGGGGATTTTTGATTTTATATTGAAATAAATATTAACGATGGAATAGTGATGGATTAGTAACAAATTAGCAACGAAAATGTCTGATTGAAAATTTTTCGTCACTAATATTTTCATAGATTTCCGTGCAAAGAAAACTGAGAAATTTAGCGATGGAATTTTCTTAGCTAATTATATCGAGATAAATTCCATCGATAATATTTTCATAGATTTCTACGTAAAGAAAAAAGGGAATTTAGCGATGGATTTAGCGACAGATTTTCCCTATCTAATTATTTTGAGATAAATTCAGTCATTAATATTTTAGTAGATTTCCTCAGAATGAAAACTAGGTATTTACTGACGGATTTTTTCCTGGCTTATTATATCGAGACAAAATCCTTTGTTAAATAAGTATCTGATTTTTTTTTACTATTTTACATTTTATTGCAAACGATTATTTCTTAAATTTTATTTTTCACAAAATATATCCATTTAACTAGAATTTTTCATTAGCTATTTGCACTGGGGATAATTTTGATCTCTAATCTTTAATGATTTATATTTTTTAAATTTATTATTTATTTTAATATTTTATTTAATTTTGTTGATTAAATATTTATCATGGTCTATAGATGAGCGATTCTTGAAAGACACATTCTTCTTATAAAATTATAAAATAGGATATTATAAATAAATAATTTATAAAATTATAAAAATACAAAAGATACTTTAAGTTAATAAGGACTAAAATAACTATTTTTATGATTATAAAATTTTAAAAAAAGTATACAAAAAATTTTTCTAAAATTTTTAATTAAAAAACATAAAATTTTGTATTAAAGTAACATAAAATAGTTAATTCTATAATTATAATAATTTTTAAGTTATTTTAAAAAATAAATGAACATACATTAAAATTTCTACTAATATAAAGGTAAAAGAATTCATTGTATGATTAAATAGAATACATTTACAAAAATATTTGAATTGACGAATAAACTAGTAAATATTAATATTCTTATAAGTATAAAAAAATTTTATGATTATAGAAAAATCTTAAAAAAGTAATTACTACAAATTTTGAAAATCTTTAATTATAATAAAAATTTAAATTTTTTTATTAATTTTTAAAAGAAAATAAATTGATATTTAAAAATAAATACATAGATGTTTGCCCTTACTAAAATTTATAAGAATTAAATAATTGAGTAATATTTTTACTATTAGCTTTTGAAATTCACTCTTTATTAAAATAATAAATATAACTTTTTATAATTATCTTCTCACTTTACGTATTTTTAGAATTTTAAAAATTATAAATGATATCAAAAATATAAAATTTTATGCCTTTAAAATTATTTCATATTATCTTTATAAAAATTATTATGTATTCTTAAAAATTTATAACCATAAATTAAATATATTTATATATTTTTTAACTTAAAAAGTATTTATAATTCTTCGGAGAGTGGCTTAAAGACCAATAATCTTTTCATGTGTGCATTGCAATAAGAAGTTTATAAATTTTGTAGCCAAGATTTCTTTTTCTACTTGGAAGGCTCTACGTCTATTTTTTGAAATTATTTATATATTTATTGTTTAATTAATTTGATAATTAAAATTGCAAGGTGTTTGTTTTAAATGTGTGCTATGCTACACACATAATAACTTGTTGAAAATAATTTATTATGTAAAAAAAAAGATTAGTATTTATGTTATATATATATATTTATTATTTAATACATTTTTTTGATAATTAAAAAATAAAACATTTACGAAATTATAATACTTCTAAAACTATCATGTTGTCCAGAGACAACTCTAAGTATCTAACTAGCACCATTTGCCTCTCTCTCTTGATGCGAATATATCAAAAAAACTATATATAAATGCAATTAACAATATGTATATCAACATATTACTATATATAAATGTATTTATCTACATCAATACCTATACAAAGCTATATGTCTAAATATATATAATTACATGAAAAACTATATATAACTACATCAACAACATGTATAACTACATTTATAAGTATATGGATAACAATGTGTGCAATCACACATGTAACTATAATTATAATTAAAATGTACAACATTTATATATAACTATATGTTTAACTATATATGTATAATTATTTATAAATATTTGTATAACTATATAAATCTATTTATAACTATATTTAATTATATTTGTAATGATGTAAACTAATTTTATAACTATATTTATTACTATATAAAACTATTTTTTAACTATATTATAATTTATAACTATATGTATAATTCTATATAACTATAATTCCAACAAAATATACTATTTGTATAATAATATATAACTATAAATAATTGTATCTTACTATATGTATAACTATAAAAACTGTATAAGTAACTATATTTAAATATATAATTAACAATATATATTTAATATACATTTTTATATATTAATATATACAAAAGTAATTTACTATATTTATACCAAAACATAACTATATGCATAAATATATAAAATTATATGAAGAAATATATTTACCGAGGTGTATAAATATAAGTTTAACTATATGTGTATCTATATATAAAACCACATGTAACTATATTTATAATTTATGTATAACAACGTACAACATTATGTTTAGCTATATTTGTATACATATATATAAATATTTGTATAACTATATAAAACACTATATAATTAAATATAACTATAATTGTAACTATGCATACATTGATGTAAATCTATATATTTGTTTATAACTTTGTATACTTTTATGTATAAATACTTATAACTACTTGTATGAATACACACACACACAATTATATGTTTAACTATTTATAACTTTTTATAACTATATATACTATATGTATAATAATATATAACTATAAATAATTATATCTTACTATATATATAACTATAAAAACTTTATATGTAACTATATTTAAATAAATAATTTACAACAGATATTTAATATACATTTTTATATATTAATATATACAAATGTATTTTAATATATATATACCTATACATTACTATATGTATAAATATATATAATTATATGAAAAATATATATACCTACATGTATAAATATAAGTGTAACAATATGTGTAACTATATGTATAACCACATGTAACTATATTTAAAATTACATGTATAACAACATTCAACATTATGTTTAACTATATGTGTATAACTATATATATATATATATATATATATATATATATATATATATATATATTTGTATAACTATATAAAACTTTATAATTAAATATAACTATATTTGTAACTATGTATACATATATGTATACATATATGTATACATATATCTAAATCTATATATTTGTTAATAAATTTGTATACATTTATATATAACTACATATAACTACTTGTATGAAATATATATATATATATATATATATAACTATAAGTTTGACTTTATATAACTATTTATAACTACATATACTATATGTATAATAATATATAACTATAAATAATTATTTCTTACTCTATGTATAACTATAAAAACTTTATACATAACTATATTTAAATATATAATTTTCAAAATATATTTACTATACATTTTTATATATTATTATATATAAATGTATTTTACTATATCTATACATATACATAACTATATCTATAAATATATATAATTATATGCAAAAATATATATACCTACGTGTATAAATATAAGTTTTACTATGTTTGACTACATGTATAACCACATGTAACAATATTATAATTACATCTATAACAACATACAACATTATGTTTAACTATATGTGTATAACTATATATAAATATTTGTATAAATATATAGAACTTTATATAAATAAATATAACAAAATTTTTAACTATGTATACATATTTGTATACATATATGTAAATCTATATATTTGTTTATAACTTTGTATACATTTATGTATAACTACATATAACTACTTGTATGATATATATATATATTTATAACTATATGTTTAACCATATATAACTATTTATAACTACATATACTATATGTATAATAAAATATAATTATAATTGGGATAATACTAATTTGTTGCACTAAGTTGAAATTAAATGGCAAAATATATAATATCATTAATATGTAAGCACATAGCATTAGAGTGTCCTTTGGTCAGATATAGCATGCTATTGAAATGAGGGTCGTACTCTTACCTAATCTCACCCCTTGGGCCTCATGCTCATATATGAACTTATATTTAACAAAAGATGTAATATTTGATAGTTTTGTATAGAAGAAAATGTTTTATTCTTTTATGTAATTCCTCATTCTAACACTGCATTCTCTGTGGGTCTCTCTCTACCTATCTTATTCTTTATGTGTCATTCTCTTTCTCTTTTTCTTTCTATGTCACACACACACACTCTCTCTTGCTATTTTCTTTCTTACTCTCCTTCTTTCTTACTTACCCTCTCTCTCTCTCTCACTCTCTCACACACACACTCTCTCTCTATCCCTCTCTCTCTCTCTCTCTCCCTCTCTCCATTTCTCTCCCTCTCTCTCACTCTCCCCCCTTTCTCTTTCAATCACTCACTCACTCACTCACTCACTCACTCACTCTCTCTCTCTCTATCTTTCTCTCTCTCTCTCTCTCTCTCCCTCTCCCCATTCAAACTTTAAATTTCTTTCTTTTTTGCTTTCCTTTCTTGTCCATTATAATATTTTGCTTTTTTATCTAGTAATAGCATGATATCTATTAATCTTTGCCATGCTAATAATTACTTTATCTATTCATGTAGATTCTTGTAATGCATTACCTTAATATTCATGATATTTAATTTTTAAATATTCATCTATAAGTAATTTTATTTAATTTTTTGTATATTTTGAAGTAATTGAATGGTTAATTCAGAATAATGATTGAGCATTATTATTTGTAAATAAAACAAGACAAAATGAATTTAGATTGTCAGTGGATGTATAAAAGGTTTATAAATGGAATTTTGAATAAAGATTTTTTGAGTGGGCTTGAAACTTTCATCAATTTTTATGTAGTCAATCGAGATGGATGGATAGAGAAAAAATTAAGTGTCCATGTAATCATAACAAGTGTTAGAATATCTCTTTTCATGATCTAAACACTATAAGATACAATTTGGCTAATATGGCTTTGTACAAAATTATTTTGTCTTGATTTATCATGTAGAAAGTACAATGGCTCTGAACATTGATCGCAATGAGGTTACTGAATCATTTGCTTGTGGTGAAGAAGCATCAAACACATACCATAGAATGGTCATGGAAGGTGCTGGTGTTGACTTCAATATAGATTACATGGATGAACCACCTAATCATGAAGATCAAAAATTTTATGAAATGCTTAAAGCTATAGATAATGAGTTGTTGTCTGATTGTAAAACACATTCGAATTGTCTCTTGTGGCTAAACTTATGAGCATTAAGTTAGAAAATCATATGTTGGAAAAATTATTTTATCAGGTGACAGAACTGATGAAAGAGATTATTCCGGATAATAATTTGGACACTAACAACTTTTAATACTAAGAAGTTACTACGAGGAATAAGTCAGCTAGTGGAAAAAATTGATTGTTGTTTCAATGGATATATGTTATATTGGGGTGGTGATAGTGATTTAATTAGCTATTAGTTTTGTGATCATCCTGAGTTTAAGAAGGCACCTCGTGTTGCATATATGCGACAAAAATTGGAATTTACATTTAAGAAATGTATTATATTTCTTTAATTCATCGATTGTAGAGACTATATGCATCAAATGCTACAACAAATGATATGAAGTGGCATTCTGAGCATGAGGTTGAAGAAAAGGTAATGCGTCATCCATCAGATTCACCTGCTTGGAAGCATTTTAATCATATACATCAAGATTTTGCAGATGAAAGTCAAAATATGAGATTTGGTTTCAGCATTGATGGATTTCAGCAATTTGGGCAATCTAGACAATAGTATTCAACATGGCTAGTTATAGTGACACCTTATAATTTGTTTCTGTGGTTGTCTATGAAGGCGCAATATATATTTTTGTTTATATTGGTTACAGGACCAAAAAAATTGAAAGAAATACTAGATATTTTCTTACAGCCTTTTATAGCAGAGTTAAATCATTTGCAGGATGTTGGAGTGAATACATATGATATTTCAAAGAACCAAAATTTCTTTATGCAGGTGGCCCTTATGTTGATGGTAAGTGATATTTCTACATATTTAATGTTGTCTTGCTAGAGTACTATAGAATGATTCACATGCTCATATTGCATGAAAAATTTTGATCTATTTACCCTCAAATTTATAGTAAATCGTCATGGTTTGATAAACATCATAATTTTCTACCTACGAATCATTCATTTCAAAGAAATAAAACTATATTTCAACAAATTAAAATTGTGATGAAAATTGCACCAACAACTCATTAACGAGATGATATTATAATAGTCCAATATGCAAAATATTTGGCTAGAGGAAACACAGTATTTTTTGGGACTTGCCCTATTGGAAGTCCAACTAATTCGTCATAACTTGGATATAATGCATATTGAAAAAAATGTGTTTGAAATTGTTTTCAACACTATTCTTAATGTAGATTGAAAAACAAAAGACAATTTAAAATCAAGATGAGTTGAATGATTACTGTCAGCATCTTGAATTGAAACTAAATGAGGCAACATGAAATTTTTCTAAAGCATGTTAGACACTTGATTAAAAGGCAAGACATAAATTGTGTGAATGAGTAAAATATTTGAATTTTTCTGATGGATATGTGTCAAATATATGTAGATGCATGGATATGAAGGATCTTAAGTTATTTGGAATGAAAAGTCATGACTATCACGTATTTATGCAGAGATTAATACCAATTGCATTCCATGAATTACTTTCCCTAAGTGTTTGGAAGATCCTTACAGAACTTAGTTTGTTTTTCAAACAGCTAACTACAACCACAATTAAAATAGATGATATGGTGAGACTGGAGAATGACATACCACTTATTCTTTGTAAGCTTGAATGGATATTCCCACTGAGCTCTTTTGACTCAATTGAATATTTGCTTGTCCATTTAGCATATGTAGCAAAGATAGTACGACCATTGCAATATAATATAGGTGGATGTATCATTTGAAAGGTAAATACATAAAATTAGTTGGGTTTTATTATTTCATATATAAAGTAATATTGTAATTTAATATAATTGAAACCTAACATTATGGTGGTAGGTATCTTTGTAAGTTGAAATTGAATGTTAGAAAGAAGGCAAAAATTGAAGGTTCAATTTGCAATGAAAATTTTGTATAAGAAGCACCATTATTTTGTTCTTATTATTTTGAGGATAATGTCGATACAAAGAATAGAAATATGCCTCATAATGATGAAGGTCATGTGATGGCAGAAGATGATTCCGAGGAAAAACTATCTATCTTCAAGCACATTGGAAGGACATTTGGAAGAACAAAGTAAAGATGTATGATAGATGAAGAGTACAAAGCAACCCAGAGCTATGTTTTACTTAATTGTGAGGAGGTTGCACCATATTTTGAGTATGTATACACAAAATGTTTGCAGGAAAATGATCCTTCGAATAGATATTCTAATATTTTCATTTAGAATCTAAGTAAAGGAACATTTGGATATGTGACAACCAATCCCAGGTATTTTGTCAATGGATATAAATTTCACATAATTGGGCATAGTTCTTCTAAAATAACAATGAAAAGTGGTGTATGCTTTAAAGGCTCAGGTTATAGCATAGATGAGAATGATTATTATGGTCAACACAAAAGTTATTGAATTGGAATATCCTGGACTCGAAAATAATATAATTGTATTATAAAAGTGTGAGTAGTTTGATTCCACATGAAATGTGGGTACAAAGATTCATTCGGATTATAAGCTAGTGGATGTTAACCATAAACATAGATATAATCGATATGAGTCATTTATTTTGGCAGTTAAAGTCACTCAAGTATATTATTATGCATATCCAAGTTTATCTCGTGATAAGAGTGATTGGTGGGCGATTTACAAAATAAAAGCTCGTTCAAATTTTGAAGTGCTAACATCTCAAGAAATAAGTGCAGACTTAGCTATTGCACTATAATTCCAAAAAGATGACATAAATAATATTGAGCATGTGCATGTGGATGAAGATCTAGAATATTTGTGTGACTCAAATGGTGGCCTAATAGAAATTAAAGATGATCAATTTTTATCTGAAGATGAGTTGGAACTTCCATCGGAATAGACGAAATGTCAGAAGATCCATTGGAGGATGATAGTGATGTAGATAATTAAACTATTATAATTGTATTATAATATTAAACTATCAAAGACTTTCTATATTTTGTAGAAATCTATTGGTGTGTTTTATTCTAAAATGTATGGCTATTCATCATAAAGGTCATTGTCGTGGTAGAGGTGGAAGTGGATGGAGTAATGGACCAAATACATCTAGAATATTACACCATGTTGCAAATTCAGTACCATTTCATACCCACCATATTTAGACTTGATCATCACGATCACTATCTCTATTTTCATCACCATCACCATCATTGATACCTTTACTATAACATTTATCAGATATAAGCCCGCCACCAATTGTCATTCCTACACACACTTTTGATCAATCATCATCTTCTACACCACATTTTACAATGATATTTCCCCCATTTACAAAACCATCGACATTATCAAATGGTATGTCTTCCTTTGGATTATGTACCAAGTTAGTAATTGAGATTGAAGATGGGAGGAATAAAATATAAGTAAATATTACTTGAATAAAAAATCGTGATGTTCATGTTAGTGGTTTTTTAAAATTTAGTTATCATTTACTTTTTTTCATAGTTATTTATTTGTATAATTTTATTCCATCTCAGAAGTATTCGGTTATAATTACAATGTTTTTCTAGAAAATAGTTGATTCTAAAGCATTCTCATTGTAGAAAGTTCCTGAATTAATAAAAAAGTCTTATTTTAATGATTTTCAAGAAAAAATAATAAATAAAAACATAGAAAATTAATTATCTAATTAGTTAACTATTATGTTGGTTATTATTCAAGAAGTAAATAATTATGTCATTGTTATTAAAAAAAATTCTTTTGTGATTTTTCTATATATAAAATCAATGCACATGGGCACACAAATTTGATGGAAATATAAAGTCATTGAGGGAGAGCTAAGCTGGTGAATGGTATTCTGATTTTGTCCATAAATTAAAGAATATAATAGAAAGGCTTGATTTTATGTTCGAGGATGACTGGCCCGAGTAGCTTAGGTATTGGAGGAGCTAGATGTGAAGACAAAATTATAGATTGCTAGCAAAAATCGATGAAATGAGGTAGCTGGACTAGGTACAGGAATGTCTCACCACACAGGATTGCGAAAGTCGAGCATTGAGCATGCTCGAGATTTGGTTCAATTTTAAAATTTTAAACAATTATATATTTAGTCATTGTCCTAATAGTCGAAATAAATTAAATCTATGCATGGTTGTATTAATTTTGTTAAAATTTTTTATCATTTGTTTTTTTATGACTTAATAAATACATATTCTAGGCGAAAGAATTGAGTCGAGATCCTAATTTTTATGAGATATTCAAGAAGATTCATGTGAAGAAAGTGGATGGTCAATTTCCTGACAATACGTCTCAGAAGATTACTGTAAGAATCTGTTATATTAATATAATTTCATAATACTATTATTCATTTTGAATGTTGTTTGGAATGCAAAATATTTAATTTATTTTATGTATATCTAGAATAGTATTTTTCTCTATTTTATCTCAGGAACTTATGAGGGAATGTTTGACAACTACTTCTTAACAAATTGAGGTTCTATGCATCTTCAACTAATTGACTATGATCTTATCTATTTCGAGACCATAATAGGTCATAAGAAGCAGTGAGTGTATGGTATTGGCTCGAAGGGAGTAGCATTTTATTTTAGTAGTCATGCTTCTAATTCATTTGTCATAGCAATGGTGGATGAGGTTGTCGAACAATAAGTAATGGAAACAAATGAATGTTTTAAAGTTATGGAGACTGAAATGAAAGAGAAGGATGAGCAAATATCTCATTTGATGGAAGAAATGAATGAAATAAAAGAAGTGAATGATGAACAGATTAATTATTTGAAGGAAGACATGCAAGAAATTAAAAAAATGAATGGCGAGATGAATGAAATTAAGAATGTAATACAACAGTAGATGTTCTATATGGAGTCACAGTAAGTGAAATTGACGTGATAGATAGCTATTCAAGATCCAGGTGCGAAACCTCACAAGAGAGGCTAGCAAAAAATCACCAACTAATTATGAGGATGATTTCGTATCATAATTATTTCTTAACTATTTTAGATTTTTTTCTATGTGTAGCAAAGCATGATGAGATTATTTTGGAGGTTTTAATTTTTTATATTCTAGTTTTGGTCTTTTCTTTGCTAATTAACCTAATAACGAATCTTTTCAGGACATCTGATGTGAGACGCACGAAAAAAATATGATTCAAAGCATTCAAACATTGCCAAGGTCCTTCCAATGCATGGGTCCCATATTTATAGATTTGAGCTATATCAAAAAGTGGCTGAGCTTTTATTATTTTAATTATTTCTGAAATATTTTATTTTTACACTCTCTTTCTCTCTAAACTTCATTGCTTGACATCTTTTAGATAAATGTTGAAATTTATGACTATCAACTTAGATTTGTGTTTGTTCATGTCTATAATTATTATTTTTATATATCTATGATATGTTTGTGAGTCCCCGAATATTTAGGGTAGATTTTTAGCCTAATATAGGTATATAAAAGGCTTGGATGGTCCTCCTGGTGCTGGGAACAGCACCATAGCTTCTGAAGCTATGTGATGAATAAAAAAATTCTGGTCCCACACAAATGTAGGTTTGGTCTTGACACTCTGATTTTGTGCACATCTTTGTTGTCACAGTTCAGAACTATTACTACTTTTTATCAATCATCGGTGGAATTAAACTGTAGATATGTTAATAGACAATACAATTCCTAAATGAACGTACAGGTGTGGAAAAATTCATTACCATGTAGCCTGTTGTCATTTAAACTTTTATTTCCCTTTTGTTGGTACTTTCTAACTTTTTTATAATTAACCATGGACTGATCCATGAAGCTGGGAAACACACAAGAATTTTTAGATGGGCAGTTGATTGGAAATCTTGGAGTAATCTTGATTCAGTAATTTTAAAATAAGCTCATGATTATCTTGTTATGTAAAATTTCTAGCAAATGGCAGTTGGTGTTGCATACACTAGTCTATCTATTTATCAGTGACATAGTGTTAGGTTCTTTATTGGTTTGTAAATGTACTATGTTATGCTCCAGTCGAAGGTGTAACAATGTTCTCTATCTGTGTGGAGTACCAGAGGACAAAGAACAAGAAGATGCTGACCATGCCTGAGAGACCTATATGTGTGTTTTTAAGCCCTAGATTATATCCTTCTATTGTCTTTGATGGTATGTATATTTGCATGAAAGTACATGTGTGTGTGTGTGTCATTTGAGGCTATATAATTATATATACGTACATATAATACTATAGTATATACGTACATATATACTATAGTATATATGTACGTATATATAGAGTATATAAGTACATATATACTGAGTATATATGTACGTATAAACCGAGTTTATATTTTTGTATATACTTAGTATATATGTACGTATATATTCAGTATATACGTACGTGTATACTGTAGTATATACATACGTATATACATGGTATATACGTACTTATATACTATAGTATATACGTACGTTATACTTGGTATATACATGCATACATATTGAGTATATAAGTACATATATACCGGGTATATATGTACGTATATACCAGCGTATATATTTACATATATACCGAGCATATATGTACAATATATTAAGCATATACATACGTATATATCGAGTATATATGTACTTATATACCAAGTATATACATTAGTGGGTACATATATTTATTCATAGACATGTATATATTATGATACATACACACCCATTTACACACACTCACTCACACACACATTTGAATATATAGTGCTCGGGCTGGTCTAGTCATCATGGTGCATTGCTTACCGATACATATCATAAAGCAATAGATAATAGAACTTTTCCCAAATCTGTGGCATGAAGATGATTCTAGTTCAAACCCAGCTAGGTATACAGAGGTTAGTCTTAAATCTCTTAGTAATTGTATAGATATGCAATTATCACTTGGTACAAAGCGTATGTATGAGAAAATAAGTTTTCTTGTTGTAGGTTCTGCATGATTGGTTCTAATTTTAAAAGGTCTTAGGATGATCATGATGATGATGAATCTCATGTGGCATCGTGTAATTATATTAGATTTCACAAAACTGTATTTAATTGGAAAGAAAAATATAATATTACCTGATTTTATATGCCACAAGTGTCGGGAAGAATATCGGGTCCTATTTTGGGAGAAGTAGCTCGCCACCTCGTATAGATGTATGTTATACTCGTATAGACGTATGTATCTACTCAGTATAGATGTACATATATACTCAGTATAGATGTATGTATATACTCGGTATAAACATACGTATAAACTCAGTATTGATGTATGCATATACTAAGTATAGATGTATGTATATACTCGGTATAGACGTACGCATATACCTCGGTATAGACGTGCACATATACTTATGTATATACTTACCATATACTCGATATATACGTATGCATATACTCAGTATATATGTAAGCATATACTTGGTATATACATACCCATATACTCAGTATATATGTACGTATAAACTTGGTATATACCTAGGTATATTCTCATTATATACATATATATATACTCGGTATATACGTACATATATACTAAGTATATGTACATATAATACTGTTGTTTATATGTACATATACTGTAGTGATATATGTAACTAGTGAAATGCTAATATATATGTACATATATACTATAGTATATATGTACATATACTATAATAATATATATTTATCAAAACATATGTTTTTATATATTTATTTGATTTTATTGATTGGTTTAAATTTTATACAGATATGGTATTGCATTGTTCCCATACGAAGCTTGTATAAGTGAAGGGATTTTTACTAAACATGAAGCACTACGACTTGGAGAGCATTACCACAATAGAAGATGGTGATCGTAGGAGCTGAGGGAGGTAAAGCAACACCAATGCATGAATAGATTATATTGTATGCACTACTGCATATACATTGATGAATAAGATGTAATAAAATTTTGTTATGTTTTTGCTTTAATTATGTAAAATAATTTATCAGAATAATTTATCAAATGATTTTATTTTCTGTTAAATATAATTGTTTATAGTTTCTATTTTTATTCAATTTAATCTAAAAATATTAAATTATTTAATTATATTTTTGAAAAAAAAATTTTGAAAATAGTATATAAGTACATATATAATGAGTATATATGTACATATATACTGAGTATACACCGATGTATATACCAAGTATATATGTACATATATACTTAGTATATAAGTATGTATAATATTGAGTATATATGTACATATATACTTAGTATATAAGTATGTATATACTGAGTATATATGTACATATAATACTATAGTATATATGTACATATATACTTAGTATATTTACATATATACAATAGTATATGTGCATATATACTTAGTATATAAGTACATATAATTTTGTAGTATTAATATGTGCAAATATAATGAGTATACATGTACATATAATACTATGGTATATATGTGCATATATACTCAATTTATATGTACATATAATACTACAGTATATATGTAGATATACTATAGTAATATATGTATCTAGTGAAATGATAGTATATATGTATATATACACTAAAGAATATATGTACATATATACTATAGTATTATATTTTATCTAAACATTACTCTTGTAAAATATTTATTTTGATTTGATGACTGGTTTAAATTTCGTATAGATATGGTACCTCAATGTTCTACATAAGAAGCTTGTAAAAGTGAAGGGATTTTTCACTAGACATGATGCGCCATGCCTTGGACACCTTTGGTGCAACTGAAAGAGGGACTGGAGGAGCCAGAGAGAGAAAGCATGTAATTTCACGGATAAATTATACTTTATGCACTGTCATTAGATACATTGATGAATCAGATGTAATAAAAAATTTATGTTTTTGTTTTAATTATGTAAAATCATTATATCAAAATAAATTTATTAATTGATTTAATTTTTTGTTAATATAAATTATCATTTATATTGTTCTGGTATTATTCAATTTAAATATAAAAACATAAGATTATTTAATTAAATTTTTTTTAAAAAAATAAATTAATGAAAATTGTTTTGGAATGAAAATCGGTACAGATTTTTCCTGCTAATTTAGCTAGAGTTATATATGTCTAACTATATATATGTCTATGTACTGTCTGTCTATGTGTCTATCTATCTATCTATTTATGTATCATATATCTATTTGTCTATCTGTCTATTTTTCTAATTGCCTATCTATCTATTTATCTATTTGGTTATCTATATATATGTCTATCTATCTAATTGTCAATTATCTATCTGTATATCTATCTATGCATTTATCTATCTATCTATCTCTATATAAGTATACAAGTCGTTATGTCTATATTTTTATCTATTTATCTTTCTATCTACCTATCTACCTATCTATCTATCTTTCTACCAATCTATCTATCTATATATATGTCTGTTTATGTATCTATCAATCTATCTATATACCTATCTATCTCTAAATCTATCTATCATTCTTTCAATCTATCTATCTATATATCTAGCTATATATTTATAATATATCTATCTATCTATATATTTATCTATTTATATATATCTATCTATCTGTCAATTAATCAATCAACCTATCTATCTATCTATATGTCTATCTATATATCTTTCTATATATATATATATATATATATATATATATATATATATATATATATATCTATCTATCTATCAATATCTCTCTTTATCTATCTATTTATCTTTCTATCCATCTATTTATCTATCTATCTATCTAACTATATGTCTATCTATCTATCTGTCAATCTATCTTTCTGTCAATCTCTCTACTATCTATCTATCTATCTATTAATAATCTTTTTATCTATATATTTGTATCTAACAATTATCTTTTTTGTTCTATCTATTAATTTATCTATCTATTTATCTATTTATCTATCCATCTATCATCTATCTTTCTAACTATCTATCTATATCTATATATCTATCTATATATGTATTTATTTATCTATTTATCTCTCTATCTATTTATCTACTTTTATTATATTTAACTAACTAACTATCTATCTTTTATATATTCTATCGATCTATATGTTTATTTATCGATCTATCTAGCATTCTATCATTTTATCTGTCTATCTATCTACTTACTTAACTACCTATCTATCTATCGATTTATCTGTCTGTCTGTCTGTCTATCTATTTATATGTCTTTTTCTTATCTATCATTATGTCGATTTTCTATTTCCTATTTGTCTATCAGTTTTTTACTCTTTGTCTATCATTTTATTTGTCTACCTATCTATCTATCTATTTGTCTATCTATCTATTTCTATTTTGTCTATCTATTAATCTGCCTTTCTTACTATAAGCTTGTCTGCTTATCTACCTCTCAACCTATCTGCCTATCTGCATATCTATCTATATGTCTATCAATCAATCAATCAATCAATCTGTTTGTCTGTCTATCTACTTGGTGAACTATCTTTTTGTTTATTAGACTATCTATCTATCAATTTATTTATCTTTCTTTATATATATCTGTATATCTATCTATCTATTTGTATATCTATGTATTTCTATCTATCTACCTATGTATCTACCTATAGATCTATCTTTCTGTCTATTTGTCTTTATATTAGTCTATCTATCTATTTATCTGTCTATCTGTCTATCCTTTCTCGCTATCTATATGTCTATCTATTTGTCTATTTATTTACATGTCAACATGTATATCTATCTATTTATCTAGTTATCATACTATCAATATATTTGTCTATCTATATGTCTATCTATTATCTACCTATCTATATGTCTATCTATCATTATGTCTATCTTTCTAACTATCTATTTGTCTATCTATTTATCAATCTATATATTTATCTTTTCTCTATCTTTTATATGTTTATCTATCTATATATTCTATCTATCTATCTACAAACTATCTATCATTTTTTCATTCTATCATTCTATCTTTCTATTTATAAACTTATGTATCTATCTATATATCTATCTATTTTCTATCTGTCTATCTATCTATCTATTTATATGTCTATCTATATAATTATCTATGTATCTATATGTCTATCATTCTATCTATTTTTCTTTCAATATTTTTTTCTTATATATCTATCTATCTTTTTGTCAATCTATATATCTATAAATATTTCTATCTATTTATCTATCTTTATTTCAATCTATCTGCCTATATATCCATTTATTGTTTTATATATGTCTATCTATCAATCTATCAAGGATCTGTCTATTTTTCTGTCTGTCTATCTATTTATCTATCTATAATCAATCAAAATGTATACTTATATATGTGTCTATCTATCTATCTATATATCTATCAATCTATCTCTCTATTTATCTCTAATGTGTTTATCTGCCTATCATCTTTCTATATATCTATCAATCTAATCTATCTATATATTTGTCTATATGTCTATCTAGCTATCTGGCTATCAATATATATATATATATTATTTATTTTTTATTTATCTATTTATATCTATCTATTTATCTATCTATATTTCTATTTTTCTATCTTTATATCTGTATATGTCTATCTTTATATCTGTATATATGTCTATCTCCTATCTTTATCTTTATATCTATCTATATGTCTATCTCTATATCTATATTTCTATCTATCTTTCTATCTGTATTTTTATCTTTCTATCTGTTGATATATCTATCAATTATTTATTTATTTTTTTGAAGTCTATTTATCTATTTGTCGATCTATCTATCTGTCTATTCTTATATATGTCTATCTATCTATCTATCTTTCTATCTATATGTCTACTTATCATACCTACCTATCTACTTGTCTATCAGACTATCTTTCTAACTATCTATCTTTTTATCTGGCTATCTATCTATCCTCTATCTACTATCTATTTGTTTATTTCTTATCTGTCAAATCTTTATATCTATCTATCCCTCTTTCTGTCTATCTGTCTATCTATCTTTCTTCTATCACTCTATCAGTCTATCTATCTATCATTCCATTTATCTATTTGTCTATTTGTCGATCTTTCTATCTTTCTATCTGTATATCAATCATCTATCTATCTGTATATCAGTCTATCTATCTATCTTTTAATCTTCTATCTAATTATCTGATTATCTATTTATCTATCTATCTATCTCTCTATATGTCTACATGTATACCTATCTACTTGTGTAGTTGTTTACCTATCTAAATGTATATCTATTTATCTGTCTATATGTCAATCTGTCAAATTTTGTTTCTTTATATTTGTTTATTTGTCTATTTGTATATCTATTTATATGTATATATATCTATATAATGATCTATCTATCTATCTGTCTGTCTATCTATGTATTTGTTTATCTATCTATCTATCTCGCATTCTATTTATCAATCAATCTATATATCTATTGGTCTATCTATCTATTTTTCTATTTCACAATAAAGAAAAATCCCAAATAGCATTAAAAAAAATCTCTAGCTAAACGGTGGTTCTACTGCTAAAGTGGATATAACAATGGATTAATGCCAGAACCTTCCCAAGCTAAAGTACTCATCGCTAAAAATTAACGAGGGAAAGTGTTCCTAGCTAATAAATATTAGCGACGTAAAACTCTCTTGCCAAATTAATAATTTCTCTAGCTAATTTTTCCTTATTTTTAAGCTTCAGAAAATTTCCTAGCTAAATTAGCAAAGAAAATTCCCTACCTAAACTAGCACGGTAAAAATTCTTATCTATTTCTTTCCAAAACTATTTTCTCTATTTTATTTTTTTTCAAAAAAGTTAATTAAATAATTTTATTTTTTATATTAAATTGAATAAAACAACAACTGTAAAAGACAATTTATATTTAACAAAAATTAAAATTAGTTAATAAATTATTGTGATACAATTTATTACATTGTTAAAACAAAAACAATACCAAATTTTATAACATCTTATTTATCAATCTATCTACTAACAGTGCTTAAAGTATATTCTATCCATGAAATTAATGTTGCTTTCTCTCTTCCAGCTCCTATGGTCATCATCTTTCTGCTGTGAAAATGCTATCTTAGTGACGGCGGAACATGTATATTGAAAAATTTCTTTACTTCTACAAGCTTAGTATGAGGAACTTTGTAGTACCATATCTGTATGAAATTTAAACCAGTCAATCAATTAAAATAAATAAATAAAGAATGTGTAGATAAATATATAACACTATAGTATATATGTACATATATACTGTAGAGTATATATACATATATACTAGCATTTCACTAGTTACATATATTACTGTAAGTATATGTACATATATACTATAGTATTATATGTACATTTAAACTGAGCATATATGTACATATATACTATAGTAAATATACATATATACTCAGTATATAAGTACATATTAATTATGCAGTATTATATGTACATATATTCTGAATATATATGTACTCAATATATATGGTACATATATACTAACTACATATATTACTATAGTATATTTATATATTACTGTAGTATTATATGTACATATATACTCCATATATACTACGTCTATACTTGGTATATACGTACATATATACTCCGTATATATGTACTTATATACTCGGTATATACATACATATAATTCACTATATACATACATATATACTCGGTACATACGCACGTATATACTCATTATATACTTATATATATACTTGGTATATACATACATATATACTTAGTATATACGTATATATGTATTATAGTTTATAGGTACGTATATAATGTAGTATTATTTGTACAATATATAATCACATAGCCTCAGATGATACAAAACTGCAACAAATTAATATTATCCCATTTATACTTCACAAGATGGTACAAAACTTCACTATTCAACATAAATAAATGTGAAGTTTATTTAAATTTTAAAAAATATCTCTGAAAAGTCTTCAAGGAAAACCTGGAAGACAAGTCATGAGCCAGGCTTGGCACATCAAAGTTTGCATCTTACCTCCTCCCAACTAGAACTCTCTCCCGGTCCCAAGGCCTATAAGGGTGTTACTCTACCCCACCATGACCGAGCTGACAAGTAACAAAAGAAATGGCATATAAAATAGAGACTGATAGTCAGCAGTAGTAACCATCAACAAATAATAAGAAACTTGAACATAGAAAAATGGAGCACTCAACCATGCTCATGTGCAACAAAGGGTGATTAATATATTTTTTGCATAATAATTTTGAATAACTGCAATCTACACAACCCTTGATTTACTTAGTTAAAACAAAAACATAATAAAATTTTATTACATATTCTTCATCAATGTATCTAATGACAGTGTATAAAGTATAATCTATCCGTTAAATTGATGTTGCTTTATCTCCCAAGCTCATAAGATCACCATCTTTCTACTATGACAAAGTTGTCCTAGTTGTGGGGCACCATGTCTAGTTAAAAATCCCGTCACTTCTACAAGCTTTGTATGAGGAATATTGTGTTATCATATCTATACGAAAATTAAGCCTGTCAATCAAATCAAAATTAATAAATAAAAAAAGGTTCAATGTTGATAGATATATAATACCGTAATATATATGTACATATATACTATAGTGTATATGTACATATATACTACAGTGTATATGTACATATATACTACAGTGTATATGTACATATATACTACAGTGTATATGTACATATATACTACAGTGTATATGTACATATATACTACAGTGTATATGTACATTTATACTAGAATTTCGCTAGTTACATTAATTACTGTAGTATATGTACGTATATACTATAGTATTATATGACAATTTATACTGAGTATATATATACTTGTACATATAATACATCAGTATTATATGTATATATACTAATATATATGTAGATATATTGATTGTATATCTACGTATATACTACAGTAAATATATATATATAAGTATATATGTACGTATATAGTGCAGTATATATGAACACATATACTCAGTAAGTACGTATAAGAGATATACTAGCATTTCTCTTATATGTACATATAAGAGAAACCTCTCATTGAATCGAGAAACAATTTCAGAATGCTACTCTGTTCTAAATCTCTCATTAATATCCAAACATGTAAGGAACAATTGAGACATTCCAATTAAATGATCAAAGAATGCATATCATGTTTTCGTGTAAGCAAATAATCAGCAATGAAATATAACTAACCATGACCAATGTACAAAAACTCATGAGTGATGATAGGGTTTGAAGAAGTAAAACAACTAGACCACCACCGCCTTCCATAGTTTCAATAATTCTTGCAAGAATATTTAGATTCAAGGCTTAAAATCCTACAGTATCTAGAAAGAAAGAAAAGTAGAACTTGCAAAATACACTTGCCATAAGTATTTCTTATGAGTATTTCAAAATCTTTCTACAAGCAATAGGAAAAAACTCTACTTACCAAGAAACAAAGAGAAGGGATCAGCTTTATTTGGGTAAATTAGTCCCTCTAGCTTTAGCTTTTTAATCTACTTAGCCAATTTTATCTTGTGGCATCATTATGCAAGTATCAAATTCGAATAGAAATAAAAAACTACTCTAATTTCTTAGTGATCATGGCATCAAATTTAGTATGTATGTATATACTACAATATATATGTACGTTAATACTGAGTATATATGAACATATATACTGCATATATATGTGCATATAATATTGTAGTATATACGTACATATATACTGTAGTATATATGTACATATAATAGTGTAGTCTATATGTAATATATAATGCACGAGTTTATGTACATATATACTCTGTATATATACATATATACTGTAGTATATATGATACTAACTATATGTACACATCTACTACAATATATATTATAATGAGTATATATGTACATATATACTATAGTATATATATACATATATACACGCATAAATATAATGACATAGCCACAGATGACACAAAACTACAACAAATTAGTATTATCCCATTTATACTTCATAAAGATGGCACAAAACTTCGAAAACTTATCTCTCTAATTTATCCAATCATCTCTCATGTATTGCAGTGCAAGAGAAGTGTTGGAGACAAAGCATTCGTGGGGATTGAATGAATTATTGGCATTAACCAAAAAGTTTTTAATATAATGTCATGGAAAGAAAGGTTTCGAATCATGGTCTTCCATGCTAGGTATTAGATGCAAACCAAAATTTCCCTGGAAAAATGGCGCATAAGAGCCATAGTTCCTTATGTTCAGCTCTTCGTCATCCATGAAACTATGAACATGAAAGAGAAGGAGTACAAGAAAAATGAACTCATTTAATTGAATTTCATTAGTAATCATAATGGCTATTAACATTTCAACAGTTTAATTCCATAGATGATCAATAATAACTAGTCACAGATCTGAACAGTGATAATGTAGATCTACATGCAATAAGTGTGTCAAGAACAAACCTATGACTACGTTGGACTAAAATTTTTTCTTTCATCTCAAAACTTCAGAAGCTAACATGATGTTCCCAGCACTAGGAGGACTAGCCAAGCCTTTTACATACCTATATTATGATAAAACTCTACCCAAAATATTTAGGTACACACAAACATATTCACATATATTTAAAAATATTAATTATAGGCATTAATAAACACAAATCTTATGTTGATAGTTATACAACTTAAAGAAATAACTAAAAGATGTCTAACAATAATGTTTAGAGAGAGAGAAATGAGGGAAAAAAATAAATTTTTCAGGAATAATGAAGATAATAGAAGATTGGCTTCCTTTTTGATCTAGCAGAGATTAGTAAAGATGGGACTCATGCATGGGGAAAGACCATGACAAAGTTCTGAATGCTTTTAATCAGAATTATTCATGTGTCTCACATCAGATTGTCCTACAAAGATTCATTATTAGGTTAATCAGCATATCAATGAACAAAACTAGGATATAAAAAATTGATACCTCAAAAAATATCTCATCTTATTTTGATATCATAGACAAACATTAAAAACTATTCAGAAATAATTATGATACAAAATCATCTTCATAATTAGTTGGTTAATTTGTGCTAAGCCTTTCTTGTGTGGTTTTGTAGATGGATCTCGAAATGCCATTTGTCATGTCAATGCACTAAATGTGACCCCATATAGGACATCTGCTATTGTATTATATTCTTAATTTCTTTCATCTCTTCAATCATTTCTTTAATTTCTTATATTTCTTCCTTCAAATTAGTAATCTACTCATTCTTCTCTTCTTTTATTTCCTACATTTCTTCCTTCAAATGAGTAGTCTGCTCATCCTTCTCTTTTTTCATTTCCTGCATTTCTTCCTTCAAATAAGATATCTACTCATCATTCTCTTTCATTTTTGTCTCTAGAAATTCAAAACATCATTAGTTTTCATTACTTGTTCGACCATCTCATTCACCATTGCTGTGATAGATGAATTAGAATCACAACTACTACAACAAAAAACCACTCCCGTCGAGTAGATGTCATACACTCACTACTTCTTATGACCTTCTATGGTCTCCAAATACATAGGATCATAGTCATTGGTTGAAGGTCCATAGAACCCTCAACTTGTTGAGAAGCAGCTGTCACACTCCATTAGTTCTTGGTGATAAAATATTGAAAATACTATTATAGATATACATAAAATAAATTAATATTTTGCATTCCAAACAACTTTTAAAATTTATTATAGTACTATAAAATTTATTAATATAATAGATTCTTATAGCAATTATCTGAAACTTATTGTCAACAAACTGACCATCCATTTCCTTCACATACATCTTTCTGAAAATCTCATTAAAAATTAAATCTCTACTCAATTCTCCACCCTAGAGTATGTATTTATTAAATCATAAATAATAAATTATAAAAAACTATAACAAAATTAATAAAACCATGCGCAAATTTTATTTATTTAGACTATTAGTATAACCAATAAATATATAAATTTTTAAATTTTTAAAATTGTACCAAATCTCGAGCATGCTCAAAGTTCGACTTTGACCCTCCTTTGTGGCGAGACATTCCTATACCTAGTCCAGCTAACTTAATTCGCCATTTTTGCTAGAAATCTCTAATTAATTTCACATCTAGCTCCTCCCAATGCTTAAGCCACTCTGGCCAGTCATCCTCAGATATAAAATCAGGCATTTCATTTATATTCTTCAATTTATGAACAAAATTAGAATATCATTCAGCAGCTTTGCTCTCCCAAAATAACTTTATCTTTCCATCAAATTTGGGTGCCCATTTGGAAGGATTCTATATATAGAAAAATCACAAAAAAATTATATTAATAACAATGACATAATTATTTACTGCTTGAAAAATAATCAAGATAATAGTTAACTAATTAGATAATTAATTTCAATGCTTTTATTTCATTATTTTTACCTGAAAGTCATTAAAATTTGACTCTTTTGCCGAACAGATGTGAGATGGAAAAACCTATACAAAAAACCACTAACAATAACATCATATTTTTTATTCAAGTAATATTTACATATTTCTTATACCTTTTAGCCTCAATCTCAATTACTAACTTAGCACTGAATATAGAGGAAGGCACAACATTTGATCTTGTCGATGGTTATGTAAATGGAAGAAATATTGGTGTAAAATGAGTATTAAAGATGGTGATGGATCAAAAGTGTGTTCATGAATGATAATGGGTAATGAGCTTATATCTGATAAAGGTTATAGTAAAGGTGTCAATGATGGTGATGGTGATGGAAATGGAGATGGTGATTGTGATGTTGATGTCTGGATATGGTGGGTATGAGATGGTACTGAATTTGCAAAATGGTGTAAAATACTAGATGGATTTGGTCCAGTACTCCGTCCATGTCCACCTCCACCATGACCATGTCCTTTAGGTGCCATCTACTATACAAAAAATAAAAACATAGAATAAATAATAGAGATATGATCAACAACCATGCATTTTAGAATAAAATACACCAATAGATTTCAACAAAATATAGAAAATCTTTGATAGTTTAATATTATAATATAATTATAATAGTTTAATTATCAGCATCACTATCATCCTTCAATGGATCTTCAGACATTTTGTTTGAGTTCAATGGAAGTTTTAACTCATCTTTAGATAGAAATTTATCATCTTCAATTTCTATTAGACCACCATTTGAGTCACATAAATTTTTTAGATATTAATCTACATGCATATGATCAATATTATTTATGTCATCTTTTTGGAATGCTAGTGCAATAACTAAGTCTGCACTTCTTTGTTGAGAGAGAGAAAGTAGGGTGAGGGAGACAGAGAGATAGAGAGAGAGAGAGAAAGAGGAGAGAGGAAGAAAGGGGGGAAAGAGAGAGAGGGAGAGAGAGATGAAGAGTGAAAGAGAGAGAGAGTGAGAGAGAAAGCAAAAAATAAAGAGAGCAAGATATAAAATAGCAAGAGAGAGATAAAGAGAGAGAGAGACATAGAAAGAATGAGAGAGGGAGCAATAGATACATAGAGAATGATGTGTTAGAATGAAAAATTATATAAAAGAATAAAAAAGTTTCTTCTATACAAACCTATTGTTTATTACATCTTTTGTCATACATAAGTTCATATATGAGACTGAGGCCCAAGGGGTGGGATTAGGTAAGAGTACTACACTTAATTCAACATCATGCTATATCTGACTAACATACACTCTCATGTTATGTGCTTACATATTGTTGATATTATATCTGTAGTCATTTAATTTCAAGTTAGTGCAACAAATTAGTATTATCCCATTTATAATTATATGTTATCATACATATAGTATATGAAGTTATAATAGTTATATATAGTTATATATATATATATATATATACATATATAAATTCATACAAGTAGTTATATGTAGTTATACAAAAATGTATACAAAGTTATAAACAAAGATATAGATTTACATATATGTATACATATATGTATACATAGTTACAAATATAGTTATATCTAATTATATAAAGTTTTATATAGTTATACAAATATTTATATATAGTTATATACATATAGTTAAACATAATGTAATATGTTTTTATACATGTAATTATAAATATAGTTTTATGTTATTATACATATAGTTACACACATAGTTAAACTTATATATATACATGTAGGTATATATATATTTTTTTATAATTTTATATATTTATACATATAGTTATCTATAGGTATAGATATAGTAAAATAAATTTTTATATAATAATATATAAAAATGTATATTAAATATATGTTTTTAATTATATATTTAATATAGTTATGTATAATGTTTTTATAGTTATAGATATAGTAAGATACAATTATTTATAGTTATATATTATTATACATAGAGTATATATAGTTATAAATAGTTATATATAGTTAAAACATTTAGTTATATATATATATATATATATATATATATATATATATATATATTCATACAATTAGTTATATGTAGTTATACATAAATGTATACAAAGGTATAAACAAATATAGATTTACATATATGTATACATAGTTACAAAATTGCTATATTAATTATATTGAGTTTTATATAGTTATACAAAGATTTATATATAGTTATACACATATAGTTTACTAGCATATATAATAGATGAAGAATTTTAGATTACTACAATCCTTGCTAAATTCTATTTAACTGAAATCTCTATGTCATGGGATTGCAATCTTTAATGTCATAATATTGTTAGCTATTGAATTCTTCTCTAATATGAGCCTGGTTTTACTTTTATAATAATTGGAACACACAATAGTAAGAAAAATATTACACATTTGCTTTATAAAATCTACAATAAGATATTTAGAAACACCTTAAAGAACATAATGGAACAAGACATCCAATTATTTGACAATGTGAAGAACCATATTTTCGGTTTATTTTGCTGAGTAAGGGTAGAAAGTGTTACCTCAAATCAAACCCTCCTGCATATAAGATAGCAATCAAAAGTAATCATTAAATAATAAATATGTAAACAACTTTAAGAGTTAGCACACTTTCTGGTGATTTGAAATCTAGTAAACATTAAAAAAAAAATAATCATAAAAAAAATTTACACTTTTATAAATAGACAAGTGTTTAGATATAATGTTGTGTTTAAAATATTTTTATAAATGTTACATATATAATTATATATTTTACCCTTTTATACATATTATATAGTATATAGATCACATTTATATAACATTATAAATATTGTATATTTATATAAAAATTTATATGCTATATAAATGTTTACAAATATGTATAAACATTTTATATGTTATATAATGTTATAAAAAAAATAAAAATGGATAATTTTATGTAAATGTTGTATAAATATTTATTAACATCTATACGTATGTATAAAATGATTTTTATATAACATTATATGTTTAGTATAAACACATCAATGTTTATATATAATGTAATACATTATATATATTAAAGTATAAACATTTATATATAATGTCATATTATTATATAAATGTATAAAGATTATAAATAAGGTTATCTGTTTATAATATTTTTGGAGATAACAAAAACAGAACCAATAAATATAGATGTTGTTTTTTCCTGAGTTATAGAAGCAGAAAATATTATGCGATAATTTTTTTATTTAATTACAGAAACTAAAAACAATAAGCATAAATTTTTTAAGTTACAAAAATAGAAAACAAAATGAAAACATTTTGTATTTTAAATGTATAAACCCTAAAATTTAAACAGTAAAAAAACAAAGTTCACACTTACCATTTGTTGTTTCATTAATGGCGGATATTCAAAATCATATAAGGGATGTAAAAAATTAAGATAGATGAATAAATTGGGAAAAATTAAAAAAAAATAAAATCAAATATTGAGTATAAACCAAACCCCGCCAATGGTAATCAAATTGAGAGAGACAGAGAGATGTATAGGTATTCTGAAGGAGAAGAGCAATGATAATATACCTGGTAACAAGAAGATGTCGAATTTATAGGGTTGCTTCCATAATCCAGTTATGCTTCGCCCTCTCTTCCTCTTCGAAAGATAGAAACAAAATGTTTAATTGATTAAATGCCTTACCATTCTTTTTTTCACGGAAACTATAAATGTTTAAGTGATTGAATTTATCTCTTTTTTTATTTAAAAAAAGAGTCAAAAATATAAAAGTAAACTAAAATTATAAAAATTAATAAATTAAATAAAAAAATGAAATAGATTTTTTTAACCATAATTGATATCATTTATAATAAAATTAAATAATAATATATAATAATAATGTATTTCATATAATATATATATATATATATGGTTATAAATTTTTAAGAATTCAATTTATTTTTAATGACTATAATATGAAATAATTATAAAGGAATAAAATTTCATATTATTAGATATAATGTATAATTTATAAAATTCCAAAAATTATTTAAAGCTGAGAAGATCAATAAAAACGTTATTTTTATTATTTAAATAAAAATATAATATTATAATAGTAAAGATCTTACTCATTTGTTTAATTCTTATAAATTTTAGTATAGACACAAAATAAAACCTGAATTAAAATCAACTTATGGTTACTTTGGTAGTACTTTTTAAAAGTGTTTATAGGCCAAACAATAATTTTAAGAATTTTTAGGATAAGAAAATTTCATTTGTAATATTTTAAATAACTCTTTTAAAACCCTTAAAAACACTTGAAGTGTTCTTTTAATAATCACATTGAGATATTTATTTTTTTAATAATCAACATTTTTTGATGTAATTAAAACATCTATGTATTTATCTTTAAATATCAATTTATTTTATTTTATATTTTATAACAAATTAGAATTTTTTTTTCCAAAATTTTAAAATCTTTTTAAAATAATATTTTAAAAAGATTACTAGAATCATTAAAATATTTATTTTCTTTTAAATAATATAAATATTTATTTGTTTATTAGTTAATTTAGATATTTTTATAATTTTTTTTATTTATTCATACAATTAATTATTTTACCGTTTTAGTAGTAGTAATTTTTTGTATGTTTATTTATTAATTAAATATCTTTAAAAACATTATAATTATTAATTAATTATTTAAAGCTTTTTTATATAAATATTTAATTATCATAATTAAATATTTCATAAAAATAATTTGGATAAATTTTTAAAAATTTTATATAATAAAAATAATTATTTTAGTCATTATTAATATAAAATTTTATTTGTATTTAAATATTTTTAAAATTATATTTTTTATAATATCCTATTTTTATAATTATATGAGGTAAATGTGTCTTCAAGAATTGCTCATCAATAGGCCATGGCATACGTTTAATATAAAAAATTACATAAAATATTAAAACAAATAATATATAAAAAAAATTAAATAAATAAAGATTAGTGAAAAAAATTACTCTAACCTAAATAGCTACAAAAATCTCTAGCTCAATGCATATATTTTGTTAAAATTATCATTTAAGAAATAATAACTTGCAATAAAATATAAAATAGTAAAAAAAATTCAGACAATTATTTAGCAACGGATAATGTCTTTATATAATTTGCTAGGGAAATTTCGTCACTAATTCTATTGCTAGATTTTACTCTTTTCATTACACGGAAATTATTAAAGAATAATAAGGGATTATGTCGCGATCTAATTAGCTAGGGAATATCCATCACTAATTCTATTGCTTATTCCGTCGCTGATTTCTCACTTTTCATTGCATGAAAATTTATAAAAGAAATAGTGAAGGATTATGTCTCGATCTATTAGCTAAAAAAATTTTATCATTAAATTTCACGCTTTTCATTGTGCAGATCTTTATGATAAATCAGCGATGAGAAATTTTCAATTGAATATTTCCATCACAAATTTTTATTTCAATGTAAAATCAAAAATCTCTTGTTATTCCCTAGCTAATTCCTTGCTATTTAGTTAGGGATTATTCCCTAGCTAAATTTCACTAGCTAAACTAACATTTTCTTGTAGTGAGATAGATAGATAGATATATAGAAAGAAAGATAGATATATAGAAAGAAAGAAGATAGATACATAGATAGACAGATAGAAATTGATAGATGGATAGATAGAATGAGAGAAATATATATATATATATAGAAAGATAGTCAGATAGTTAGAAAGACATATAGATAGATAGATAGATAGATAATTAGATAGATAGATAATTAGACATAGATAGAGAGAGAGATAGACAGCTAGATAGATAAATAAATAGACAAATTAAAAAAAGACAGATAAATAGGTAGACATATGGACAGATAGAGAGAAAGAGAGATAGGCAGGTAGACAAATACATAGATAGATGAAGAGACATCTAGATAAATATATAGATATATAGATAGGTACACTGATAGATACAAAGATTGATAGTAGATAGTTAGATAGATAGAAAGAGAAATAGATTGATAGTTAGATAGATGAATAGATAGATAGATAATTAAATAGATAGATTATTAGAGAGATAGATAAAATGATTGAAAGATAGAAGAAGAGAGAGAGAGAGAGAGAGATAGATAGATATATACATAGATATATATTTTGATATATAGATAGATAGACAACTAGATAAACAAATATATAGATAGATAAACAAATAGACAGATAGATTGACATCTATACATAGAAAGATAAGGATATAAGTAGATAAATTGATAGATATATAGAAAGATGGATAGATTGAGAGATTGATAGATTGATTGTTAGAGAAATAGATAGATAAATAATAGATAAAAGATAGAGAGATAGAGAGATAGATAGATAGAATGAAAGAATGAAATATAATATATATAAAAATATAAATATATAAATAAATAAAATATAAAATATATATATATATATATATAGATTTATAGATAGATAGTTAGATAGTCAACTAGATAGATAGAAAGATAGATATATAGATTGATAGATAAATAGATAGACAAATAGATAGAAACAAATAGACAAATAGATAGATAGATAGACATATAGACAGATAGACATATTGACAGGTAGATAGATACACAGATAGATAAAAATACATTTAAACATATATGTAGATAGATAAATAGACTGAGTAGCAGAGAAATAGATAGATAGATAAATAGATAGACAGATAGACAGATAGACACATAGATATATAGATAGAATAATACACATTTAGATAGATAGAATGATACACATTTAGATAGATAGATAGTGAGAGAAATAGATAGTTAGTTAGATGCATAGAGAGATAAATAGATAGATAATTAGATAGATAGATAGATTAATAGAAAGATAGATTGATTGATAAATAAATAGATACATAGATAAATTGATAAATAGATAAATATATACAGAGATAGATAGATGATATATAAGAGATAGAAAACTAGATAAACAAATATAGATAGATAGACAAATAGACACATAAACATATATATAGATAGATAGAAAGATCGGGATATAGTTAGATTGATAGATAGATATATAAATATATAAAAATATACATAGATAAATAGATATAAGATAAATAAATAGATAGATATACAGATACACAGATACAACGAAAGATAATTAAATATATAGATAGATATGAAGATAGATAAATAGTAAGATAGACAAATATACAGACAGATAGAAAGATACACTGAAAGAAAGATAGACAGATAGATACACAAAAAGAAAGACAAATTGAGAGACCCACATATAGACACTCAAAAAGATAGATAGAAAGATAGATATATAGAAGATAGATAGATAGATAGATATATAGATAGATAGATAGATAATTGATAGATAGATACATAGATAGATATTAAGATGGATAGATGGACAGATATATAGATTGATAGAAGAGAGATAGACAACTAGACTAATATACAATAAATATATAGACAAATAGATAGTTGGAAAGATAGATATACAGTCATAGAGATAGATTGAGAGATATAGATAGATAGATAGATAGACAAAGAGATTGAAAGATATATAGATAGATAGATAGATACACTGATAGAAAAGTAGATAGATAGATAGATAGATAGTTATGAAAGATAGACAACTAGGCAAATAAATAAATAGACACATTGATAGATTGATAATTAAATAGATAGACATATAGATAGATAGAAATTTATACTAATAGACAAATAGACAGATAGACTCATAGTTAGATAGATTGATAGACAAAAAGATACATAGAAACATAGTCAGATAGATAGATACACAAATAGATAGATAGATAAATAGATCGATAGACATTAGATAGATTGATAGACATAGATAGATAGATCGATGAATAGCTAGTCATATAAATAGATAGATAAATAGATTGAAATATAAAAAGATAAATTAAGAAATTAATAGATAGAGTGAAAAATAGATGAATAGATTGACAGATAATGACATAGATTGGTGCATTTAGATAGATAGATAGATGCATAATTAGATAGATATATACATAATTAGATAGATATATAGATAGATAAAAAATAGATAGCTAGATAGATAATATATAATATATATATAACTAGATAGAAAGACATATAGATACATAGATAGATAGAAAGATAGATACACAAAAAACAAATAGATAGATAAACACACACACAAACACACACATAGCTAGAAAGATAGACATATAGATAGAAAGAAAGATAGACATACACATAGATAGATAGACAGACAGACAGATATTTATATATATATAGTGAGAGAGATAATTAACAAACATATACATAAATATATATTAAGATTGATAAATTGATAGACAGATAGATAGATAAATAGATAGATATATAGACAGAAAAATAGACTGATAGACAAATAAATACATGGAAAGAAAGAAAGAAAGAAAGTTATAAAAATTGATTGAGATCTAGATAGATAGAGAGAGAGAGAGAGATAAAGAGATAGTTAGAGAGATAGATAGATAGACAAACTTATAAAAAGATTGACAGATAAATAGTTATAAAAAAAGATGATAAATAGTAAATTAAATAAATAGAAACATAAATACATCAATAGTTTATAGATAGACAGATAGACATATAGAAAGTTAGACTGATAGAAAAATAAACAAGTAGATAGAAAGTTAGACTTTTTGATAGACAAATAGATATATTGAAACATAGTTAGATTAATAGATACACAAATAGATAGATAGATACGTGTAGATAGATATATAGATAAATATAGATATAGATCGAAAGATAGCTAGTCATATAGATAGACAGATAAATAAATAGATTGAAAGATAAATAAAAAGATTTAGAGTTTGATTGATAGAGAGATATATAGATAGATTGATAGATAGATTGACAGATAAACAGATATATAAATATAAATACATAATTAGATAGATAGATATATAGATAGATAAAAAATAGATAGATAGATTGATAGATAACATATATATAGATAGATAGGCAACTAGATATAATTACATAAAGATTGATAGATATAAAGACAGATAGAGAGATACAGAAAAAAAATTGATAGATATATATATATTAGTTATAGTTAATTAGCTAATTAGTTAGATAAATAGGTAAATTGACAGATAGAAAGATAGATATAAAGATAGATATGTATACACATATATAGACAGTTAGATAGATAGATAAATAGATAATAGATAGATAGACATAAAGATTAATAGATAGAGAGAAAGATAGATAGATAGATAGATAGACATAAATAGATAGTTAGTTAGTTAGTTTGATTGATAGAAATATAGATAGATAATTAGATAGATAGATATATAAATAAATATATATATATATATATATATATATATATATATATATACACACACATAGATAGATACATAGATAGATAGATAATTAGATAAAAAGATTGATTGAAAGATAGATAGATAGACATACAAATAGAAAAAATATAGATAGATAGACAAAAAGATAGATAGTTGGATCGATAAACCTGTTAGTTAGATAAATAGATAGACAGATAAATAGATAGATAGATAGATAATAATATAGGTAGAAATATAATTACATATATAGATAAATAGATAGATATATAGATAAATAAACAACTAGATAGATAGATAAATAGACAAATAGAAAGATACATAAATAGATAGATAGACATATATACAAATAGGAAGATAAAAAAATAGATAGGTAGATAGATTAATATAAATAGATAGATAGAGAGATAGATAGATAATTATATAGATAGATAAAGAGATATATAGACAGATAGACAACAAGAAAATAGGCACAAACAAACACTGAAAGAAACACAAATAGTAAATATTTTGATATATAAATAGATTTATTTAAAAATGTAAATAGATAGATAAATGGATAGACAAACAAATAGATAGATAATTAGATATATATATATATATAGAGTGAAAGAGAGAGAGAGAGAATGATAGATAGATTGATATATAATAGATAGATAGATCATATGATAGATAGATAGATAAATTATAGATAGATGGATAGATATATAAATAGATAGAAAGAAAGATAGATATATCAATAGATAATATAATATATATATTACACACACACATACACACATAGAAAATTGATACACCAACATATACACACATAGAAAATTGATACACCAACATATACACACATAGATAGTTAGACATACAGATTGAAAAATACCTTGATAGATAGATAGATAGATTAGAGATAGATTAATAGATAGATTGATAGAAAGGTAGGTAGGTACATAGGGAAATAAATATTTAGATATAAATATTTAGATATAAATTTTGCTAGATAAATAATTAGATAGAAAGATTGAAGACATATAGATAGATAGATTGATAATATATAGACAAATAGAAAGGTAGATAGATAGATACACATACAGATTTATAGATAGATAGATATATAGATAGGTATATTGATAGAATGATAGATACATAGACATATAGATAAATAGATTGATAGAGGTATATAGATAGAATGATAGTTAGAAATACATATAGATAAATAGATTGATAGATAGATAAATATATAGACAGATTTAAAGATTGATAGATAGATAGACATGCAAATTTTTAGATAGACAAAAAAATAGATAGATAAATAGATAGATAGTTAGTTAGACATATAGATAGATATATAAATAGGTAGATAAATAGAAAGATTGATTGATTGATAGAAAGATTGATAGATAGACAGTTAGATTGATAAAAGAAATATAAAAAGATTTATAAAAAGATTATAAAAAATATATAAAAAGATATATATATATATATATATATATATATATACGCACATATAAAAAGATAGATAGCTAGATAGATAGAAAGATAGATAGACAAATAGCAGATAAATAGATACATAGATAGATTGTTAACCATAGATATATATACATATTTTTATTGATTGATAGAAATATAGATAGATATAGATAGACAGAATGATAAATAGATATATAGAAAGAATGAAAGATAGATAGATAGACATATAGATTATAGATATATATATAGATAAATAAATAAATAGATATATTATTAGATAGATAGATAGATAGACATATAGATCATTATATAAATAGATAGATAGATAGAGATATATATAGTCAGATAGACAAATAGATATATAGATAGATAGATAGGCTGATAGTCAGATAGGTAGAGAGACAAATAGGTAGATAGGCAATTATATAGATACATAGATAGATAGACAAATAGTCACATACACAGATAAACAAATATAAAGATATACATATACACAAATAGACAAATTGATAGATAGACAGATAGGCAGATAGGTAGATAATAGATAGAAAATTAAATATAGATAAATAAATAGATTGACAGATAGATGGATAGAAAGATAGAAAAATCAATAGATAGATCGACAAATAAATAGATAGACAAAAGAAAAATATAGATATACATAGACAGATAGACATATAGATAGATAGTCAGATAAATAGATAGACAGATAAATAATAGATATATAGACATATATAGAAAGAGTCATAAAGATAGATAGATGGCAGATAGAATTATAGATAAAATACTATATACAAATAGAAGGTAGACAAATATATAGATAGACCAATATACACATTTTTAGATAGATAAATATCCAGATATACCTAAAAGAAAGATAGATTGATATAAAATAAACAAATAGATAGATTGATTGATTTATAGATTGACAAATAGACTAATAAAGTGATAGATAAATAGATAGATAGAATGATAGATAGATAGAAAAATAGATAGATCATTGGTAGACACATAGATAGAAAGATAGATAATAATAGACAAATAATCAATTAGAAATATGACAGATATATAGATTAACAGATAGACAGATAGAAAAATATATATATAGAAAACTAGTAAATAGATAGATAGATAGATAGATAGATAGAAAAGTAGACAGATAAATTAATTTATTATAGACAAATAGAAAGATTGCAGATTCATAGATAGATAGATTGTCAAATATTGATAGTCTAATAGATAGATAGATAAATAAACAAATAGATGATAGACAGATACACAGACAAACAGATAGACAAATAAATAAAAAGACAAATAGGCAATTAGAAAGATAGACAAATAGATAGATAGATAGATAGATAGATATATATATAGATAGATAGGTAGATAGATAGATAAATAGATAGATAGGCATATAGAATAATATACACATGGATAGATAGATAGATAGACACATTGATAGATCTATAGAAAGAAAGATAGATGATAAATAAATAAATAAATAGATAGACAAATTGATCGAAAGGAAGATAGTTAGATAGACAGATATATAGATAGATAGATAATAAATAAAAAAATAGACAGATTTACAAATAGATAAATAGACAAATATTAGATACACAGATAGACAGATAGACTGATAAACTGATAGACTGATGGATAGACATACAAATAGACAAATAGACTAATAAAAATATAACAGATAGACAGAAAGATAGATTCACAAATTTAGATAGACAAATAAGTAGATTGAAAAATAGATAGATAGACAGATAAAGAAATAGACAGATAGACAAATAGAGAGAGAGATTATATATATATATATAATAGATAGAGAGATAGATAGATTGACAGATAGTTAGATAGATAGCTAGACATATAAATAGATAGATAGATTAACATATAGAAAAATAGATGGATAGAAAGATAGACTATAGACAGATAGGAAGATATGTAGATAGATAGATAGACAAATAGGTAGATTAGAAGTTACAAAAATATACAAATTATCAGATAGATATAGATAGATAGACTGATAAAATGATATACATATAGACAGATAGACAGATAGGCATATAGATAGATTGGTAGATAGATAGATAGGCAGATAGTTAGATATGCAAATACGTAAATAGACATATAGATAGATTGATAAATACATAGATTGATAGATAGATTGTTAAATAGACATATCGACAGATAGGAAAATAGACAAGATAGGAAAATAGACAGATAGGCAGTTAGATATGTAGACAAATAGATAGATTTACATATCGACATATAACAAATACACATATAGACATATAGAAAGATATAAAGATTGACATATATATATTTAGGCAAATATATAGATAAATAGATTGTTAGATAGATCAATAGAAAGAATTCAGAAAGATAGATAGATATAAAGATAGATAGATAGAAAGATAGATAGATAGATAGATAGATAAACACAAATATTGTTTGATATACAAATAGTCAAATAGACAAATAGACATAAAGACAGATACAAAAATAGACATATAGATAGAATGATAGACAAATTGACAAATAGATAGACCGATAGATATAGATTAACACATAGTTAGATGACAAATTGACATATAGAAAGATAAAAAAATGTAAAGATAGAAAGATAGATAAATTGGTAGATAGAAAGATATATAGAAATAAATAAAGAAAGAAAGATAGATAGATATATAGATAGATAGTTAGATAGATAGATAGATAGATTGATTCATATATAGATAGTTAGTTAATCAGATAGATAGATAGAAATATAAACAATTAGACAAATAATAGATAGAAAAAAAGTCAGACAGACAACAAACAGACATAGACAGACACACAAAACAGGTAGATTGATTGATTGAGAGAAAATAAACATAGATAGATGATAGATAAACATGTTTACACTAAAAAAATAGACAGATAGAAAAAAGATATATAGATAGATAGATGCATATTTGGATAGATTATAGATAAAAAATCGATAAATAGTGTAGATACCTAGATATATATATATATAGTCAGATAGTTAGATAGTAAAGTTGTTAGATAGTAAGATATTCATATAGATAGATCCACAATAAGCAATAAAACACATTGATAGATATATAGAAAGACAGATATATAGATTGACATATTGATAGATATACAGATTGACAAATTGACAGATAAAAAGATAGATATATATACAGTTAAAACATATAGATAGATATAGAGAATATAGGTGGTAGATATATATAATATATATATATAGGCAGAAAGAATGATAGACAAATAAATAGATATACAGATAGAAAGATAGATATATATATAGATAGACAGATAGAAAAATAGACAAATATATAAATAGATAGATAGACAGATAGACATATAAATAGATATATAGATAGATAGTTAGACAGGTTAATATATCTATAGATAGATAGAAAAATATACCAGATAAATAGATAGATAGATTAAAAATAAATATATAGAAAGATAGATCGACATATAAGATATAAAGATAGTCAGATAGATAGATCGACAAATAAACATATAGACAAATAGACTATGGACAGATATATAGACAAATATATAGATAGACAGATAGAAAGATATACAAATTAAGACATTAATGATTGACAGATAGACAAATTACAGATAGATAGATTGATAGATAGATAGATACACATATAGATAATTTATAGATATATAGATTGACAGTTAGACATATTGACAAATAGACTGACAATTAGATAACAGATATGGACATATTGATAAGTGCTAGATTTACCAATGATAGATAGATAGTATAGATAGATAGATAGTATTTGATAGTCAGATTGATAGGTAGACAATAGATAGATAGGCAGATATACAGATATAAAGTTATACAAATCTACAGATAGAGAGATATATAATTATAGAGATTGACAAATAGATATATAGATAGTTAGAAAGATATATAATAAACAACAAGACTGATAGATAGATATACATATAAGCATATAGATCGATAGATAGATAGATATACAGATAGATAGACAGATAAATAGATAGTCAGATAGATAGATAGATAGACAAATAGATAGATAGATAGATTGATTGATTGATAGATAGTCATTTGATAGAAATGACAATTGAAAGAAAAAAATTTATAGATAGACATATATATGATAGCTAGATAGACAGATAGACAAATAGATAGATTGATATCTAGATAGAAATATAGATAGTTAGATAGATAAATAGAAATAAAGAATAAATAAGATAGATAGATTTATATATAGATAGATATATAGTTATATTGATTTTTAGATAATATAATTGATAAATAGATAGCTAGATAGATTGATTGAAAGAATGAAAGAAAAATAGACTTATAGACAATTAGACAGGTAAAATAGATAGACAAATAGATAGATAATTGATACATATATAGATATACAAATAGATAAATAGTCATATAGGCAGATACATACATAGCCAAATAGAAAGATAGACAGATAGACAATAGATAGATTGACAAATTTGAACATAAATATATATACAAAAGGAAGGATAGACATATAGGCAGATAAGCATAAGACACAATAGATAGATTGACAAATAAATAGATAGATAGGTAGATAGATAGTAAGATAGATTTGCAAGTAGATAGATAGATAAATATATAGATAGACAGATAGAGTGATAGATAGATAGATAAACAAAAATATATAGATAGATAAAAGATAGTCAAATTGATAGATAGATAGAGACATATATTTAGATAGATAGACACAGAAAGACACATAGATAGATAGATAGGTAGATACATAGAATGTTTGTAGATTAATATTAGTGAGATGGACAGATAGACAGACATAGATAGAAATATAGTAAGGCATATAGACAGAGTATATAAATAGATGATAGATAGATATATAGTTCAATAGATCTATAAATTGACTGATAAATAGATAGACAAATACTCAGATAATAGATAGATTAATAGATAGATAGACAAATAGAAAGATATATAGAGAGACAGATAGATAGATAGTAAGAAAGACAATCAGATAGATATATATATATATAATATATAAGACAGATATATAGATAGACATATAGACATATAGACAATTATATAGATTGATAGATAGTACATAGATACATAGTAGATAGACATATAGACATATAGACAATTAGATAGATTGATAGATAGATACATAGATACATAGATAGATAGACAGATAGACATATAGAAAGATAGACAAATAGACATATAGAGAAATAGACACATTGATAGATAGAGAGATAGATAGCTAGACATATAGATAGATAGTCCGATCGACATATAACTTAGATAAAAGATAGCCATATAGATATAAATAAAGTCTAGACATATATACATATAGATAGATAGATTGTTGATTGACAGATAGTTTAGTTGATAGATTGACTGATAGAAAGATAGAATGTTGACAATTGAAAATAAATAGACATATATATAGGTAGATATATAGACAAATAGATATATAGATTGATATATAGAAAGTAAGATAGATAGAATCATAGATAGGTAGATAGATGGATAAGAAAATAAATAGAAACAAAGACAGATATATAGTTAGTTATATAGAAATATTTATATATAACACTACAAGAACATGTTCATTAAGCTAGGAATTTAGCTAGGGATCAATCCCTAGCTAAATTGCGAGAGATTAACTAGGGAATAGCAAGAAATTTATGTTTTCACAAACCGAATAAAAATTTGCAATGGATTAGAGATGGATTAGTGATAGAATATTTCCTAAATTCTACTCATGAAAAGCGAGGAAATTTAGCAATGGATTATTGAAAAATTAGCGACAAAAAATTTTCGTATACTCTACTCATAAAATGTGAGGGAACTTAGCAATGGATTAGCAATGAATTAGCGACAAAATATTTTCGTAAATTCTACTAAAGAAAAGCAGGAGAATTTAGCAAATTTTAGTAATGGAATATTTTCGTAAATTCTGCTTAAAGAAAGTGAGGGAATTTATTAATGGATTACTGATAGAATTTCTCTAGCTAATAAATTGTGGAATATAGTGATAGCTTTAATGACGAAATTTCTCTAGTTAATAAAATCTAGAATTTAGTGACCGATTTAGCGACTAAATTTTTCTAGATAATTACATCCTGAACATAGCGATAGATTTAGCAATGAAATTCCCCTAAATAATTACATCCAAACCATAGTGATGGATTTTAGCAATGAAATTTTCTAGCTAATTACAACCCAATATATAGTTGCGTATTTAGTGATGGAATTTACCTTGCTAATTGCATACTAAAAATATCTACAGATTTTAGTGACAGAACTTCTCTAGCCAATCATTTTCTGAATATAGCGATAATTTTAGTAATGAAATTTCTCTAATAAGTTAAATCTGGAATATATCGACGGATTAAGCGACATATCTTTCCTAGCTAATTAAATCCGGAATATATGATGGATTTATGACTGAACTTCCCTCGCTAATTAAATCCCAAACATAGCGACGGATTTAGCATTGGCATTTCCCTAGCCAACCTTTAAATTATTTAATTTTTTTAATTTATTATTAGTTTTAATATTGTATTAATTTTGTTTATCAAATGTATGTTAATGGTATAGAATGGAGTGATCTTGAAAGAAACATTCTCCCCATAAAAATATAAAAATAGGATATTAAATAAATAATTTAAAAAATAAAAAAAATAAAAAAAAATTATATAATGGACTAAAATAACTATTTTTATGATGTATTAATTTTTTAAAATATTATACATAACTTTTTTTAATATTCATAATTAAAAAACATAAAATTTGTATTAACGTAAGATTAAATAATTAATTCGATATTATATAATTTTTTTTATGATATTTAAAAATAAATGAAAATACAATAAAATTTTTACTAATATAAAGGTTAAATAATATTTTGTATGATTAAATAGAAACTATTTACAAAAATATCTGAATTGAATAATAAAATAGTAATATTAATATTAATATAAGTATAAAAAAAATTTATGATTATAGGAACTTTTAAAAAATAATTACTACAAAATTTAAAAATCTTGTATTATAATAAAAATTAAAATTTTTTTAGTAAATTTAAAAATAAATAAATTGATATTTTAAAATAAATACATAGATGTTTACTCCTACTAAAATTTATAAGAATTAAATAATTGAGTAATAGTTTTACTATTAGCTTTTGATATTTAGTTTTTATTAAAATAATAAATAACTTTTTTTAATTATCTTCTAACTTTATGTAATTTTTAGAATTTTAAAATTTTAAAATGATATCAAATAATATGAAATTTTATGCCTTTAAAATTATTTTAGATAATCTTCATAAAAATTAATATAATTTCTTAAAAATTTATAACCATAATATATATATATATATATATATATATATGTTGTATATGTAATTTTTTTTATCTTATAATTTGTTTGTATAACAAAATATTTTTCTGTTTTAATATTTTCATGTAAGTGCAGGAGAGGAAATATTAAAAGGCCAAGGATGCAGCAGTAGCACAATAACGGAGGTCCAGCTGACCGGTCAGTAGGCTGAAATTTTTGGAGCTGATCATGACACGTTCCATGATCCGACCCACTGCGGTTAAATGAACCGAGATATTTTTTAATATAAAATGATTTGTTATTTTATTTTTTGGTGGCTATTTTTGACCCGTGGAACTGTTCATCATCTCTATCTCTTCTCTCTGCGTGATTTATCGCGACTGCTCTGTGTGCTGCATACAATAAGATGTTTATGTTTGGTTTAATCTATAATACATAAGCATTTTCTGGTGGATGTAGCTAGTCGTACTGAGCGACTAGCAAACCACGTTATTTTCGGTGTTGATTTCTCATTTTTTGATTCTGTCATAGATGCATGCTGGATTGGGATATATATTGCTTGTTTTTTGTAAGGTGTTTTTTTTCATGTGTACTTGCTACCGCACATGAATTTTGTGGAAATATTTTGATAATAAATAAACAAAATGAGTCTTTTGGTATTTTATAGTTTTATTGGTTATTAATGTTTTTATAAAGAAAAAACATTTTGATAATTTTAATAATTTTGGAAATTTTAATAATTTTGGTCTTTTTAGCAATTTTATTTGGCTAAACATATATTGTCGAGACACTAGAGACATCACCTAACTCCCCCGCAATCCACCCTCTATCTCTCGACACCGATTCATCAAACCCATAATCGAAGAGTAAGCTAGAATTTATTATTGATTAGGGGTACATTTTCTGCCCTAATTCTTATCATTATCTTATGCAAAAGTGTGCATTTTGATTTGTGTATTTTTTTTCCCAAATTCTTCTTCTTTAATCACCACGGTATGCTTGGATTGCTTATATACAATTATTCATATACATACTTCATTCATTTGTAATATAGTGCAATCTCATTGCGTGGATGTTGATGGTGCAAAATGGGTAGTGCTGACTTGATATCACATCAATGTACATAGCTATATATAACATATACATAAACAAATGCATGTGTGATATAAATTAAATTTTTTATATAAGTGTATTCTACTATAACTATAACTATAAAAATAGTATACATAACTATAACTATATATAAATATAACAACATATATAATATAGATATATATATATCTATATATATATTATATCTATCATAATTCTATATATGATACATTCAATATACATGTCGTGTATTTCAAATATAATTAGTATTATACAAATAACATTATATACATATTTTACACAAATAAAGTTATACTGACTTTATGATAAGCTTTTAATAATGTATATTTAAAATTTGTAAGTCATCATTATGAAATAAACGTTTAATAAATTTGCTTTATGAAAATATCTATTAGTCCATAATGTCGTGCCTACCCAATAAGTATAATTAAATTAATATCTGTAAACCATATTTTATACATGGCTTTATGCATAGGGAAAAACACACTCTTATAAAAATGTAAGCATGTATTTAATATCTGTAAATTTAAAGTATAGTCACATTAATATTTGTAAACATTTATTGACCAGTTTTTAATTAGTTCAAATAAAAATGTAATAGGCTTTATGTATGCTGATACTAATTTACAAGACATTTAAATACAGGTATATATTTGACTATACTTTAATTACTATGTTTAATTAAATGCCACATAGGCTCTCTTATAAATACCCTAGCATTGACTAACAATATGATTCATACTTGATTAAAATATAAGATATTCAGCTCATCTAACATACATATACATATATACACATACATACACATATATATATATGTGTGTGTGTGTGTGTGTGTGTATTAATTATATGTTGTTATATTTATATAGTTATGTTTATGTATACTATTTTTATAGTGATAGATATAGTAAAATACACTTATATAAGAAATTCAAATTATATCACACATGCATATTGATGTATATTTATGTTTAAATACAGTTATTGATTTGAGGAACTTAAATGTATAAAGATTTATACATTTATATATAACTATATATAAATGTATTTAACAATATGTATATCAACATATTACTATATATAAATGTATTTATCTACATCTATACTTATACATATCCATACATCTAAATATATATAATTACATGAAAAAATATATATACCTACATCTATATCATGTATAACTACATGCTTCAAAAACTTAATATCCATTCATATCATTCTTCTCATTCATACATGTTTTTTTGAATATTGTATAAAACTTTATCATTTTCCCATATATTTTAGGAACTTAAATTTAATTTTTTCAACCTTAAATGTATTTTTATTGTATTTTTATATGTTTGTATAACTCATTATGATTTAATATGTTTATAGTTTGTATCTTGGTTTCACTTAATATCATTTAACTAAAATTTATTTCTTATAAAATGTTTATTTGTTAAAATTCATGTTGTAAATTTCAAAACAAATAATAAAATTTATTTACAAAATAAAATTTGCACATCATAATATGCAATACGTTATATTTATTATAAATAATCAATGTTGAAATGTATCTATTAATTACAAAAAAAAATTGTCATGTATTCAATTTGAAAAAAAATTTTAAATAATTTTTTTAAAAACAAATTCATATATTTATATTTTTATTTATAGATTTTGAATAAAAAAAATTACATGTAGAAAAATATACTCATATATTTATATGGTAATCTATATTATCTGAACATAATTAAAAAAATAATTGATTTTTTACAAAATATTAAAGGCATGTATTTATATGCACTATATCATTTTTGTTTGAATATTAAAGTTTCTAAAAATTTATTAATAACAATAAATAGTAGGTACAAATTTATCATAGACATTAATATTTTAATAAAAAATATATAGAAAAACAAAACCAATATTATCTATTTATGAACTATATTTTCATTTTTAATATAATTGTAAAAACAAATAATTTACAAATATGCCAACTTCATTTTTTATATGAGTATAATGATAGTTATTTTAATATAAATATTAAAAAGCCAACTATTTGAATAAAATAGAAGCTCTTATATTTAATTCATAATTTCATTTTATGCATTAATATTCTTCATACACACACGCACGCACGCACGTGCACACACACACACATATATTTGTTTTAAATATAAAGAATTTAGAATATTTATAAATTGTGTACAATATATAATATTTTATTTTAATACAATTTTTAAAATCAAAAAATTTTAAATACATTTACACACACACACACGCACACACACACACACACACACCACACATAATATATAATAATTTCATGTATATAGGTATATATGTGTGTTTGTGTGGGTGTACAGTAGTATTGCATGCGTACAAGTATATACACACTACTTTGAAAATATAGATACATGTGTGAATATAAACAATAGTACCTGGGTGTGTATGCATATATATAATGCATAGTAATGTATATGGATGTATAAATGTGTGTGTGTGCATGGTAGTGTATATGCACATATATATTTATGCATATATATATTAATATCAACATTAATTTTGAGAAGAAAAATACTTGAGCACATAAATATTAACATGTTCCACAAATTTGCGAGAGTAGACACAAAAAGTGACATTATTGCAAGATACTATTAATCTCTCATCTATAATACTTTACCTCAAATTTTGATTAGAGTACTACATGCAATTATAAGGTTCATTCAATACTACATACCATGGAGTTACATTTTAATTCAATACTATAATTTGTTTAAATAAAAAAATCTATCTAATATCTTCTTCAACAACTTTTCAATCTTCTTTTTCTAGTCATGATAAACTATTTTCAATTTTGATTCTATGTAATTTCTTATCTAATATCTCTAGTTCAAACTATTGTAATAAAAAAAATCCATCAAATCAATCTAGTCCTGACATCTTTCATTTCTATGAGATATTTAATTATAAAATATTTAGTATATACCATGACGTTGGTTCCCATTAAATATGATATTAACTTGCCAACAGAAAAGATTGTTTACACAAGTTCTTTCTCTATAGTGGTGTAATTCAATTGGGCAATTGAGAGTGTGTTGTTATCATAGTGTATGATAACTATTTATAAATATTTGTATAATTATACAAAACTCTTCATAATTATATTTAACTATATTTGTAACTATGTAAACTATTTTTATAATTATATTAATAACTATATAGAACTATTTTTAACTATATAATATATTATAACTATATGAGTAATTCTATATAACTATATTTTTAAGATATCATATGTATAATATTATATCACTATATATAATTGTATTTTACTATATGGATAACTATAAAAATGTTATATAAACTATATCTTTACCTACATACATATTTATAACTAATATGTATAACTATATATAAATATTTGTATAAATATGTAACACTCTATATAATTAAATAAAACTATATTTGTATCTATGAATACATATATGTATTCATATAATTAAATCTATATATTTATTCATAACTTTGTATATATTTATGTATAGCTACTTATAACTACTTATGAATATATCTATATTAATTATATATTTAACTATATATTACTATTTTTTTATATATACTAAAGGTATAAGAACATGTAGAGGTTGACCTCCCTCTCTAGTGACCATCTCTTGAGGTCTATTGATTCGGTTTGTTTCTCTTATAAGAACTCTTTATTGCCACACAACAAAGGGATTGAGATTTAGTGGAAGAAATTAGGTTTGCATTCACAAAGCTGTTCAGCAGGCTATTTACCAACAAGGAGATGAGGATTTTGATGCTAGATCTTGATGCTGGTGGTAAGACAACCATTCTATATAAGTTGAAGCTTGGTGAAATTGTCACCACAATTCCTACTATTATCTTCAATGTAGAGACTGTTGGATACAAAAACATCAATTTCACTGTGTGGGATGTTGGGAATCAAGACAAGACTGACCCTTTCTGCAGAGATTACTTCTAAAATACCCAAAGTCTCATATTTGTGGTGGACATCAATGACAGAGATCGAGTTGTTGAAGCCAGATATGAGTTGCATAGGATGCTATACGAGGAAAAGCTTCGAGATGTAGTTTTGCTGGTGTTTGCAAATAAGCAAGATCTTTCCAATGCATTGAATGCAGCTGAAATTACTAACAAGCTAGGAATTTTTCTTTGCCAAGGCCATTGGCACATTTAGAGCACATGTGCTACCTCTGGCAAGGGCCTCTATGAGGGTCTTGATTGGCTTTCCAATTACATTGCCAGCAAGTCATAAATAATTTTAGCATGATGAGACAAACTTTGTTTACATATATGGATGTAGACCTAATCTTTGCCTATTTTGCTTGAGTTTTGTTCTATTATGTGGATGACAGTATCTATTTCTAGGGGATTCAAATTGTATTTATATTTATATTTGAATGCATGAAATACAAGACCACATTTACTTTGTTCTAATCTGTTGTATGCTGAACTTGTTTGTTTTCTATTTTGTATCTTTTTGCCATTGGATCCCATAGGTATAAGAACATATAACTATAAATAATTGTCTTTGACTATATGTATAACTATAAAATATTATACATTATTATATTTAAAAATAAATTAACATATATATATATACATTTTTATATATTAGTATATAAAAATATATTTTACCATATATATACCTATAGATAACTATGTGTATACATATAAAAAATTACATAATAATTATATATACCTACATGTATAAATATAAGTATAACTATATGTGTAACATTATGTATAACCACATTAAACTATATTTATAATTACATGTATACTAATATACAACATTATGTTTAACTATATGTGTATAACTATATACCAATATTTGTATAACTATATATAAATATTTCTATAACTATATAACACTCTATATAATTAAATATAACTATATTTGTAACTATGTGTATATATATATATATATATATATATATATATATATATATATATATGTAAATCTATATTTATTTATAACTTTATAAAATTAGGTATAACTATTTGTATGAATATACTATATATAACTATATGTTTAACTATATAAAATATTTATATCTATATATACTATATGTATAATAACATATAACTATAAATAATTGTATCTTATTATATGTATAACTATAAAAGCTTTATACATAATTTTATTTTAATATATAATTTACAACATATATTTAATATACATTTGTATATATTAGTATATTAAAATGTATTTTACTATATCTATACCTATACATATCTATATGTATAAATATATAAAATTCTAAGAATAAATATATATACCTACTTGTATAAATATAAATATAACTATATGTGTAACTATATTTATATTACATGTATAACAACATACAACATTATGTTCAATTATATGTGTATAACTATATATAAATATCTGTAAAACGAATTAAAACTATATATAATTAAATATAACTATATTTTTAACAATTTATACATATATGTAAATCTATATATTTGTTTATAATTTTGTATACATTTGTATAACTACTTATAATTACATGGAGCTATGGATCAATGCAAAATAGCCACAAAAATCAGGTATGATTTGAAAGATAGTTATCATGTGTTACTTTTTTTCCTTATAAAACTGAATGCTGATAAAATATTCATAAAATTTGAAACTTGTAATAATATCACAATGTTCCTATAAAAATGAGAATAATATAAGTTCCAATTTATTTAACAATTTACACCCTCAGTTCATTAGGTACACGCAGGGAAAGCTAGATGAGTTGGTAATGAAATCATACAAATCTCATGAGTTTGCTGCTGCTTAAAATGAGTATTGGAGCTATGGATCAATGCAAACCAACGTCGAAAATCAGGTATGATTTGGATGATAGCCATCACATACTACCTTCTTTTTTCCTGATTAAACTAATGAATGCAGAAAAAATATTCATAAAATTTGAAACATGTAATCATATTAGGTTCCCTTTTATGTTTCTTTAATGGATAAATTATGAAATTTATATAGACTATTATGCATTTCTATTTAATATTGCTTATCATCTAGTTTGTGCTTTGCTTATTCACTTGTTATTACATGAAATATTCATTGAGTAGTCAAGTGATTTTACACGTGGGACTTAATTTTGTATAAATGTACATGTACACTGCAGTGTATGTACATATATTGTATGTACATATACATATATTATTGGCATATATGTATAAGTATTACCAGTATATATGTACATATTTGTACATATACACTACAGTGTAAATGTATATACATGTACATATATACTATAGTGTATATATGTACATATACACTGTAGTGTATATATGTACATATACACTGTAGTGTATGTACATTTATTGAGTATATTGTACATATACATATATACTAGTGAATACATATATACTGCTATATTTGTATATGTAATATATATCATATATATGTACATATATATTATAGTATTATATATATTTATGACATTAAGGTTTGCAAAATCATGAGATAGAGTTTTCAGTGAAGTAGAATTTAGCATGGTTTGCATTAAATCAATAATTTGCAAGGTTTAAAGTAATCTAAACTCTTCGTCTATTATATTTGCTACTAAACTATATGTGAAAACCTATATATAAATATTTGTATAACCATATAATATTCTATATAATTATAATAACTATATTTGTAATTATGTATACATATATGTAAATCTATATATTTGTTTATAACTTTGTTATATATAAGTACAACTAAATATAATTACTTGTATGAATATATCTATATATAACTATATGTTTAATTATATATATAACTATTTATAACTATATATACTATATGTATATTAACATATCGATAAATAATTGTATCTTGCTATATGTATAACTATAAAAACTTATTACATCTAGATTATGAATTAATTAGCTATAAGAACAAAAAGTAAAATTTATGATTTATTAAAAAATCTATTTAAATATTAAGAAAATAAGTATTTTGTTAATGAAATTATGATTATGAAGTATCTAAATATGATAACTTAATAATTCAAATAAGTTAGAGTTAAGTGATATGTTGGTCTGTTTAATATGAGTTAATTTTTCTTATTAGACATATATATTCTATATCTTATTTATGTCTAGATATAACAAGTTTCTCATAATATATTAATACATTATGAAATATGAATATTATATAGCCCATATTTTAGTTTATTTGCATTTCAAGTTTCTCATAATCATACTTAGGCATATAAATATATTCATATGACCCTTAGGTCCTTATTTACCAAATTTATATTTTGCCCTTTTTCTATTAGTTAATTTTTCAGGTTTGGTCAATTTCTTATTTAACATATAATACTCGATTATATTTACATATTCATTTTCCCTTGACATTTATCCATAAATCATATATCATTTAATATTTATCAATTATCATTTAATCATTTCTTAATTTCTTAGAAACCCCAAGTTTGGCTTAATCCAACATTTATCTTATTTATTTGCCCAAATCATTTTTTGGGCATTAAATTTCATGCCATGATTAACTCACGGTTGTAAAATAATTATATTGTCTCTATAATCGATGGAAATGGTGACCCTATTAGCTCTTTGGGATGAGTGACATTAAAATTCATAAATAATATTCAAAATATTTTTGGGACTATATACAATCCCCCTCATATCTAGGTGGACGTAGTCAAGTTTGGAATGATCTTGACCCTTGAACATATAAGAAATTGTCTTTATCATTTTTCTATGAAAAACTAGAAATTGCCCATTTTAATACTAGGATTTAAAATACATAGGGTCTAATGGGGTTTCCTTGAAATTTTGTAA
>JAREIK010000906.1:52725-60920 GCA_029783825.1 Sapria himalayana | reverse complement strand
AATTAGTTATGAAATTAAAATAGCCAGTGAAAAATCTCTTACTAAATTAGCAAGGGAAAATTCCCTAACTAATTTAGCAAGGAAAATATTTATTTTAGTGATGGATATTCCGTAGCTAAATTTATTTTGCTAGGGACTATTTCTATCGCTAAAATTTAGTGACTAACACTTTAGCATGGGAAATCTTCCATCATTATTTTCATTTAGCGATGGAAAATCTCATTAATCTTGCTAAATTAGCTAGGGAATTTGTATTTTACAAGGATTTTTCTTCACTAAATTTTAGCTAGGGACAATTTACCTAGCTAAATTTTAGGGACCAACACTTTAGATAGGGAACTGATTCGTTATTAATCGGTCGCTATATCCCATTTAGCGACAAAAAATGCCCATTTACAATTGTCCATAGCTATATGGGATTTTTTTGTAGTGATCTATCTAACTATGTGACTTTCTAACTATATATATATATATATCTTTATATATCTATCTATCTATGTATGTATTTATTTATGTGTATATATATATATATTTTTATATCTATGTATTTATTTATCTATCTATCTTTCTTTCTTTCAATCTATCTATCCATCTATTATATATCTATATATCTATCTAGATGTCAATCAATCTATCTATTTGTCTATCTTTCTATCTATCAATATATCTATATATCTATCTATCTATCTATCTATCTATCTAGATGTCTATCTATCTATCTATTTGTCTATCTTTCTATCGACAAATCAATCAATCTATTTATCTATCTATCTATCTTTCTATATGTCTATGTGTCTATTTGTCTATATATCTATCTATCTTTCTTTCTTTCTTTCATTATATATTTCTTTCTTACATTCTTTCTATAAATCTATCAATCAATCTATTTGTCTATATGTTGATCTTTCTAATTTGTATATATCTACCTATTTTTCTATCTAACTAACTATCTATCTTTCTATCTGTCTGTTTGTCTGTCTGTCTATCAGTCTATATGTCTATCTATCTATATATCTATATATCTATCTATTAGTCTATCTATTTATTTGATTATTTGATTATCTTTCTATCAGTCTATTTGTCAATAGGTCGATCTGTCTATCTATCTATCTATCTATGTATCTTTTAATCTATCAATATTTATATCAATCCATCTATCTATCTATATATCAGCCAGTCTATTTGACTTTCTGTCTATATGCCTATATATATATATATATATATATATATATATATATATATATATTTATCTATCTATCATTCATTCTATATATCTATCGGTATATTTATCTATCTATCTATCTAATTTTCTATTTATCTATAAATCTATCTAAATATCTTTTTCTCTATCTATCTGTCTATCTATCTATCTACTTATCTGTCTAACTATTTATTTATCAATCTATCTATTTGTCTATCTATCTTTTTAATTAATCTATGTGTCTATCTATCTATCTATCTGTATATCTATCTACATGTCTATTTGTCTATCTTTATTTCACTCAATCAGTCTATCCGTCTATCTTTATTTCACTCTATCCGTCTATCCGTCTATCCATATACCTATTTATGTATCTATCTATCTAACTATATATCGGTCTATCTTTCTAACTATCTATATACCTATCTATCTATCTATTTACCTAACTACTTGTTTACCATTCAATATGTATACGTATCTATCTGTATATCTTTCTATCATTCTAACTATCTATTTGTCTATCTATCTACCTATCTAGTTTTTTATTTGTATATATGTTTATTTATATATCTATCTATATGTCTATTTGTCTATCTATCTATCTATCTAGATTTCTATCTATCTATCTATCTATCCATGTATATATCTATTTATCTATCTTTATAACTATCAATCTATCTTTCTATATGACTACCTGTCTATTTGTATATCTATCAATATATCTATCTATATATGAATTTATCTATTTATCTATCAATTTTTCTGTCTATCTATTTATCTATATATGTATAAGTCTGTGTATATTTCTATATGTCTATCTACCTAACTTTCTATATTAATTTATGTCTATATGTCTAATTGTTTATCTGTCTATTTGACTATCAATCTATCTGTCTTTATGTCTTTCTATCAATCTATCAATATTTCTATCTTTATAAATATAAATAAATAAATAAATATATATATATATATATATATATATATATATATATATATATATATATATATATATATATATATATATATATATATATCAATCTATCAATCTATCTATCTATCTATCTCTCAATCAATCAATCAATCTATCTGTCAATCTATCTATCTATCTGTAGATCTATATATCTATCTATCTTTATTTCGTTCTATAAATCTAACAATAAATCAATCAATCTATATATCTACTTGTCTATTTCACTATCTATCCATTTATATTTCTTTCCATCTGTCTATTTATCTAATCTAATTATTTATTTATTTATTTATTTATTTATCTATCTATATGTCTAAATATATATCTTTTAATGTCTATCTATCTATATTTCTATTTATCTATCTGTCTATCTGTCTATCTATTTATTTTTCTATCTATCTATCTATCTACATGTCTATCTATCATCCTATCTACATGTGTACCTATCTAACTATCTATATATATAAATATGACTATCTGTCAATTTTTCTATATCTTTATTTATCTTTCTATCAAACAAACAATCAATCTGTCTATCTATCTATCTATTTGTTTGTCTATCTATCTATCTATCTATCTATTTGTTGATCAATCAATCTATCTATCTATCAACATATCTATCTCTCTACTTGTCTACAAGTATACCTCTCCATCTATAATTTTTTTTATCTATATATCTATTTATATCTCTATATGTCTATCTATCTATCTATCTATTTGTCTATCTGTCTACCTTTCTAACTTATATATCTATCTACCTATCTACCTGCCTATCTATCTAGCTTATTATCTATCTATCTATCTACCTATCTATTTGTCTATCTTTCTCTCTGTTAATTTATTTATCTATCTATCTATCTATATCTATTAATCTATCTTTCTATATGTCTATCTATCTTTCAATCTATATATCTATATTTCTATCTATCTATCTATCTATCTATATCTTTCTATCTCTATTTTTTACTCTCTATCTCACTATTTTTCTATCTAACTAACACTCTATCTATCTATCTATCAATGAATATATCTATCTATATATTTATTTATCTATCTATCTATATGTCTATCTGTCTATCTATCTATCTATCTTTATTTCATTCTTATCTAATTTGTATCAAACAATTAATCAATCAATCTTTATGTCTATATGTCTATCTTTCCAATTTATATATCCATCTATCTATTTTTTTGATATTTATCTATCTATCAATCTGTATATTAGTTTATTTGTCTATCTATCTATCTATCTACCTGTCTATTAGTCTATGTGTCTATATATATATATATATATCTGTCTATGTGTTTAACTATTTATATATCTATGTGTCTGTGTCTATCTGTTTATTTGATTATCTTTCTATCAGTCTATTTTTCTATCAATCAATCAATCAATCTATCTATCTATTAATATTTATATCAAACAATTAATCTCTCACAATCTATCAGCCTGTAAATTTCTCTATTTGTCTATCTTTCTATCTACCTAGATATATATATATATATATATGACTATACATATCTATCTATTTTTCTATCAGTCTATCTATATATCATTCTATCTTTCTCTCTATCTATCTAACAATCAATCTATATATCTATATTTTTATTTATCTATCTTTCTTTTTATCTATCTGTCTATCTGTATATCTAACTATCTATCTATTTATCTATTTTTCTATATATCTAATATCTATCTATCTAAATATCTATCTCTCTATCTATCTTTCAATCTCTTTTTTTCGTTATCTATCAATCTATTTTTTGGCTATTTATCTACCTATCTATCTATTTATTTTTCTATATGTCTATCTGTCTACCTATCAATCTATCTATTAACTATCTATCTATCTATTTATCTATCTATCTATCTATTTGTCGGCCTGTCTCCCTCTGTGTCTATCTGTCTATATATATATATATATAACTATCTATCTGTTTACCAGTCTACTTGTCAACCTTTCAATATGTCTTTGTATCTATTTGTTCATCTGCCTATCATTCTAATTATCTATTTATTTATCAATCTACATGTCTAGACATTTATTTGTATATATGTCTATATATATTTCTATCTATATGTGTATTTGTCTATTTGTCTATCTATCAATCTGTCTATCGATCTAAGAATCTATCTATCTGTCGATCTTTCTGTTTATCAATTTTCCTATCCATCTATTTTTCTATCTATCTGTCTGTTTATCTATTTATATTTTCATATGTCTATATGTCTATTTGTCTATCCATCTATGTGCCAATATATTTATCTATCTATCTATCTATTTATCTATCTATCGATCAATATGTCTATCTATCTATTTGTTTATCTATCTATCATTTTTTCTATCTATCTGTCTAATTATCTCTTTGCTATCCATCTCAACTCTATCTGGAAATATATCAATCTGTCTATATGTCTATCTGTCTATCAATCTATCTATTTATCTATCAATATTTCTATCCATCTATCTAGCTAACTATCAATACACACACACACACACACACACACACACACACACACACACACACATCTATCTTTCTATCAATTAATCCATCAAATAAATCAATCTATTTATCTGTCTATTTGCCTATTTATCTATCTGTCAATTTGAGTATCTGTCTATCTATCTATATATCTATTTGCCTATTTGTTTATCAATCTAATTGTCTATCTATATATCTATCTATCTACATGTTTATCTATCTACATATCTACATATCTACCTGTCAACTGTCTATCTATATAAATATGTCTATCTATCTTTTTTTCTATCTATCTATTTGACTTTATATCTAAGTATCTATCTATATATTTGTCTATCTATCTATCTATATGTCTGTCTGTCTATCTATCTATCTATTTGTCTGTCTATATATATATATATATATATATATATATCTGTCTATCTTTCTATCTATTTGTTGATCTGTCTATTTTTCAATCATTCTACCTATCTATCTTTCTATTTGTCTACATGTATACCTTTCTATATATCTATTTGTTTGTCTATATATTTGTCTAACTATCTATATATTTCTTTCTATTTATTTGTCTATTTGTCTATCTCTCTATCTCTCTGTATATCTGTCTATATGACAATTTATTTATCTGTGTATATGTCTATATGTATATCTTTATATATCTCTATATGTTTATCTATCTATCTATATATTTGTCTTTTTGTCTATTTTTATACATATCTATCTATCTACCTATCTACCTACTGATCTATCTATTTATCTATCTAATTATCTGTCTATCTATTTGTATATCTTTTTATCAATTTATTAATTATTGGTCAATCTATTTATTTATCTATCTATTTATCTTTTTATCTATCAATATGTCTATTTTTCTATCTGTCTATCTTTTTATCTATCTATATATCTATTTGTCTATCTATCTATCTATCTATCTATATATCATTCTATCATTATATATATATATATATATATATATATATATATATCTATCTATCTATCTATATATCCTTCAATATAACTAACTATATCTCTATTTGACTATCTATCTATCTATCTATCTTTCTTTCTTTCTTTCTATCTATTTTTCTATCGGGCCATCTATCTATATATCTATCTATCTGTCAATCTATCAATCTATCTATATATCTATATATTTGTGTATCTTTCTATATATCTATCTTTTATCCAACTATTATCTATTTATTTGTCTATCTATTTATCTATTTTTCTATCTATTTATATACATATATTTTTGTTTATTTCTCTATTTGTCTATCTATCTATCTATCTACATGTCTATCTATATTTCTATCTATCTATCTATCTATCTATCTATCTATTTACCTATCTATCTACATGTCTATCTATATTTCAATATATCTGTCTATCTACATATCTATCTACATGTCTATCTATCTATAAGTCCATCTTTCTTTTTGTCTATCTATGTGTATGTCTTGATGTCAACATGTCAATATGTCTGTGTGTCTATATGTATATCTCTCTATCTGTATATCTGTCTATTATACTTTCCATCTATATGTCTATCTATCTAACTGACTATCTGTTAATCTGTCAATCTTTCAATCAATCTATATATCAATGTATTTATCTACTTGGATATCTATCTATGTGCCCATCTATCTATTTGTCTATCTGCCTATCTATCTATATGTCTATCAATCTATCAATCTATTAATCTATCAATCTATCAATCAATATATTTATCTATTAATCTATCTAACTATATTTCTATCTATCGATTTGTCTATCTAAATATCTATCTATCTATCTATATATCATTTGGTCTATGTGTCTATCTGTCTATCTGTCTATCTGTCTATCTATCTATCTTTATATTAATCTCTCTATCTATTTGTCTATATATCTATCTATCTATTTATCTTTCTTTCTTTCTATCTTTTTTTCTAATTGTCTATATGTCTATTTGCATATATATATATATATATATATATATCTGTCTATCTATCACTATTTATATCCATCAATCTATCTTTCTATCTATTTATATTTATATCTATTAATCTATCAGTCAGTCTGTCTATCTATTTATCAATCAATCTTTCTTTCTTTATATCAACCTATCATTCAATCTATCTTTTTATTTATCTATGTATTTCTCTATTTGCACATCTACCTATCGGTCTATTTGTTAATTTGTCGATCTGTCTATCTATCTATATGTCTTTCTATGCTTCTATATATCTATCTTTCTATAGGTCTATCTGTCTAGTCATCTATTTTCCTTTCTATCTATTTGTCTATTTGTCTATCTATATATCTATCTATCTATCTGTCAACATTTCTATCTGTCTAAATATCTACCTATCTACATGTCTATATATATATATATGTCTATCTATTTATTTGACTATTTGTCTATCTGCCTATTTGTCTATGTATCTATTAATCAATCAATCAATCTATTAATTGATCTAGATATCTGTATATCTGCATATCTGTCTATCTATCTCTCTACCTTTCTTCAAGTGTTCCTATCAATCTATTAACCTGTCTATCTATATATTTATCAATTTATCTCTCTTTTTATCTTTCTATATGATTATTTGTCAATATGTCTATCGCTCTATCTATTTATTTATCTGTATAACTTTCTCTCTATATATTTTTCTATCTATTTATATGTCTTTCTGACTATCTATCTATTTATCGATCTATCTATCTATTTATTTAAATGTCTGTCTATCTATATCTATATCTGTTTATCTGTCTACCTATCTATCTCTCTATACATCTATCTTTCTATCTGATTATTTGTCAATTATCTATCTATTTTTATCTTTATCAATCTATCTGTCTATCTGTCTATTTATATATCTACTTTTCTATCTCTCTATTTGTCGATTTGTCTATCTTTTTTATCTATATATCAGTCTTTCAGTCTATTAGTCTATATGTCTATCTATATATCTATCTTTCTTTCTATCAATCTTTCTGTTCATCTATCTATCTACCTATCTATATATTAGTTAATTTGTCTATCTATCAATTTGTCTTATTGTCTATTTGTCCATCTCTCTATCTAACTAACTATCTATCTATCTATCTATCTATCTATCAATCTATGTGTATATCTGTCTATCTATTTATCTATCTGTCTATCTATCCATCTATATATCTATTAGTATATCTATTTATTATTTATCTATCTATCATTCATTAATTCATTCATTCTTTTAATCAATTAATCAATCAATCTATCTATCTTTATATATATATATATATATATATATATAAATCAATCTACCTTTCTATCTATCTATGTATCTATCTATTTTATTATCTATATTTTTAACTATCTATCTATTCATATCTATCTAACTATCTATCAATCTATCTGTCAGTCTGTCTCTCTATCTAATTATTTTACTATCTATCTATCTATCTATCTATATGTGTATCTGTCTATTTATTTATCTGTCTCTATGGCTATCTATCAATTTATCCATCAGTCTACATGTATATATATCTATCTGTCTATCCCTCTATTTGTCTTTT
>JAREIK010000906.1:37725-50225 GCA_029783825.1 Sapria himalayana | reverse complement strand
ATTTTTCTGCATAACTATATTTCTATAAGTCTATCTATCTTTCATCTAATCTATCTATTTGTCTATATATCTATATATCTATCTATCTTTATTTCTTTCTTTCTTTTATTCTATCTATCATTCCATCTATCTGTCTATCTATCTATTTGTCTATCTATCTAATAATCTATCATTCTATCTATCTATCTAAATTATAATCTATCTATCTATATGTATAATTATTTATTTGTATATTTGTCTATCTATATATCTGTCTATCTATCTATCTTTTTCTCTATCTGTCTATCCTTGTATATGTTTATCTTTCTATTTTTCTATCATTCTATCATTCTATCTGTCTATCTATTTATTTATCTATTTATCTACTTTCTCTTAATCTAACTATCAATCAATCAATATATATATATGTGTGTGTGTGTGTGTGTGTGTGTGTGTGTATCTATCTCTCTATGTATTTATCTGTTTATCTATCTATATATCTATCTATCAGTCTATCTATCTTTTAGTCTATCTGTCTATCTATCTATCTATCTATCTCTCTGTCAATCAATCAATCAATCAATCAATCTATCTATCTATCTATATTTCTGTCTAACTTTGTGTCTGTCTATCTATCTATTTATCTATCTTTTTATCTATCTTTTTATCTATCTATCTATATTTCTATCTACATATATGTCCATCTTTGTATATATCTTTCTTTTAGTCTTTATATCTATCTTTTATCTGTCTATTTTTCTATATGTCTATCTATCTATCTATCTTTCTATCTATTTGTCCATCTATCCTTCAATGTACACTACATGAAAATATCAATTTAGCTAGAAAATTTTAGTTATGGATCAATCCCTAGTTAAATTGCAAGGGATTACCTAGGGAATAACAATGATTTATTATTTTTCTTTGGATAAAAATTAGCAATAGATTAACCACCGATTAGCGAGAAATTTTTTTTTTGCAAATTCCGCTCAAAAAAACTAGGGATTTAGCGACGGAAAATTTTCATAAATTATGCTCAAGAAAAGTAAAAAATTTAGCGACAGAATATCCCTCACTAATAAAAGCTTGAAATTAATGATGGATTTTTCCTATCTAAACAAACTCACGATTTAGTGATGAATTTAGAGACGAAATTTCTTTCGCTAATAAAGTCCATAAATTAGCGGTGGATTTAGCGAGAGAATTTCTTTAGCAAATAAAATTATTGATTCAGTGATGGATTTAAGGATGAATTTTTCCTAGCTAATAAAATCATTGATTTAGGGATGGATTTAGCAACGAATTTTTACTTGCTAATAAAATTCTTGATTTAGCTACGGATTTACCGACGAATTTTCCTTTGCTAATAAAATCTTTTATTTAGATATCGATTTAGCGATAGATTTTCCCTAGCTAATAAAATCCATAATTTAACTATGGATTTAGCGATGAAAAACACCCATTTAGCTAGGTAATTGTCCCTTGCTAAATGTGATTTTTCTTGTAGTGAATGTGCTTTTGTCAGATCCTATATTATGTCATACTATTATTGGGAGCTTAACATATCTTACTATTACTCATCTTTTTATTGTTTATATTGTTCATGTAGTTGATTTTTTGCTTTCTCTATAAGAAATAATTATCTATTTTTCTATCTTTAATTAAAGTAGAGTATTATGCTACGACATTTATTACCATAGAAATTATGTGGTTATGTTAGTTATTTGCATATATGAGAGTATTGCTTTCTCACTCCATTATTATATATTGTGATTACAAGAGTGTTATTCAGATTATTCATAAATTAGTCATAAATGAATGAATCATGCACATTAAAATTGATTGTCACATTACACATTATCATCTCAAGTATGACACCATCACTTTGTTTTTTTTTTGTTTTTTTTATTCCTTATAGCATGTTGATTTCTTTATTAAGTTGTGGTCAAATTTTCATTCTCATTTTCTAGTTGACAAACTATCAATGCTTATAATTGGTGCATCATGAGTTTGAGGGGATGCTAAATAACTATATATATATATATATATATATATATATATATATATATATATATATATAGTTATTTGTTAAATATGGACATAATATTTGAAGAATTAGTCTTCTAGGTGGTTGATCTAATTAATATCTTGTATTTAGGAAGTTGAATTACTCCACTTGTATAGTATACAAATATAGATGATCATGTGTAATTAATAAAATCAAATAATTAAATCATAAATTATTATGTTCAATTTTTAGTTTTTCACACAAATCACTTGTGTTACTAGGTCGACACAGTTTTGCATCTTTTCCCTCCTTAACCTTCCACTGAGTTCCCATCGACGGAGTGCCAACACAAGTCGAAGCATATTAATGGACAGGTCATCTGATGGCGATGGGCTAGTGATGATGGCGGGCACTTTTGGAGTGGTCTAGCAACCCGGGCCAAGGAGAGCCAGTGAGAGGCTGGTGAAATTGACACTGGTCTCCCATAAATCCACTGTATCAGACTCAAATTATGACAATGATGATAGAAGTGATGATAGTTATGGCAAGGCTGATGCCGAATATGAGGAATACCTTGGAATCCTATTTAGTAAGGGAAGATCCTGCAAGGGATAGTCTGCTCCACAATCTAAAGCCCCTAAAAAAGTCCATTTGCTATCATATGATTTTTACATGGGTTTTGCATGTATTTCAACAAAAAGGATCCTACTGCTTTATAATATTTAAGCTTTCGTGTCTGGAACAATGTAGCTGTTAATGGAAAATTGTAGTAACTCTGTTTTTTTGACCCGAAACACCTAAACACAATTTGTTATATGGGACCTATGATTGTGACAGCTAGTTGTTTTATCAACATCTACTTAATTATAAAAGGCCATTAAGTAATTCACTTTCTTTACTAATTTGTAATTACCAATATTGATTTGTTCTTTTATCCAACAGCTGTAGCGATCACCAGCAACAAATATAACTCATAAAAAGAATGTGACAAGAAATGGCATAATAGATGATCAGTTGGTTTATAACTTGGGTGCATCACCAAGAACTTACAATCTGAGGCTAGAAGAAAAACTCATGGCTGAGGTCTGAATGCTTGTTTTATATTGTCCTAAAATACACACACATAAAAATGTCATCCATGTGCTTTATGTGTATATTCTAGCAAATATTGTGTTCTCTAGGGATACATTTTTTTAATTTTTTAATAAATGATCTTTGTAATTTATAGAGTAATCATAAATGTGCCAAGGATTCAAAATTTTCTGGCACATCAGATTTATACGAGCACATGTCTTCTAGAATGCATAATTATTTTAAAAGTTTGAAAAAAATCTTCATGTTTCAAATATTAATTATAAAAGTTTGAAGTATGAAGTTGTACGGAAGATCAAAAAATAAATCAATATGATAAATAAAAAGGCAGACAGGTACAACATATCAAATACAATACTATCAGATAAGTGTAATTTAAATGGTATCTTATATTTATTTGATTTTTTTTTATTTTTTAGATTCACAGATAAATATAGATTATCTTAAGGAGAGATTATATTATCATAGATAAGATATGTTGATATATGTACTTTGAGTTGATCCTTTGACTTATATTGTAATGGATATTTTGATTGACTAAAATATTATATTTATGTTTGATCTGATTTATTTAGCTAACTCTCACATATTAGAAAATCATATGTAAGATTAATTATCTGATTATTATAATATCAGATATAATTATTATAATAAGCATAATTAATAATTATTTAGATTTTTTATTATAGATTCAGATAGATGCAGCTTATCATATACTGAAGGATGAGATGAAATTTTTAGGCCCTAGATTTCTTTTAGGGATAAATGCTTTTACAATTATTCGAGCATTCATATTTAAGTTTATATTTTATATATTTGAAAAATAATAAATAAATAATTATTTTGAGATTTGATATAGATAGATAATTAAATCTGATGATAATGATCATAAGTGAGATATTTTAGATTAATTATTTATTTGAAGAGATTGAATATTATTTTGTTTCTCTTTTTATTTTTTATTATAATTATTAAATAATGATATATAATATTAATTTTGATGTTTCAAGAGCAAATAAAGTATATAAAATGAATTATTTTTTTTTCAAAAAAAATAAGATTTAAGATTATATTATGTGTATAATTTATGTTTATATAATAAATTAACTAGTGAATATTTTCATGAAGGTATTGAATAAATCTCAACAATTTTTTTAAAATTTGATATCATGAGTATTTCTTCATTAATTTGTAGTGGATATTATATTTTGTTAATTATTTTGATACATAATTTTATTAAGAATTTCTCAGGTGATTAATCTCAGGTGTATAATGATAAATAATATTATTAAAAAATTTTCATGATAATGATATATAATATTTATTTTGATATTTTACTAGCAAATAAAATATATAAAAAATAAATTATTTTTTTTCCAAAAAAAAAAGATCTAAAATGATATTATGTGTATATTTTATGTTTATATAATAAATTAACAAGTGAATATCTTCACGAAAGTCTTAAATAAATTTCAATTTATTTTTTTTTAAAATTGATATCATAAATATTTGTTCATCAATTTGAGGATGTTGCATTTTATTTGTGTTTATGTTTTTTTATACTTTATATATGAGCTATCAACATGTGAGTAGACACAATCCAAGTTGAGACTTTATATATTCATAGTACATATTTTATTATTTTTTGAGTTATTTTTTGCTAATTCATATAATTTTGAGTATAACATCTTATCATCAAAAAGGTTGTCTCGTAAGTATTGATCATGAAAACGTTTAAATACTTATATTAGTTTTCATAATAACTTTAAAGTTAAATTTGTTTATGAGAGAACAATATATTAAGATGATTCATCGCTTGAAAAATTTGTGTATTACATTGTCTATTCAAACACAGTCTCTACAAAGTTATTGGGTAAATTTGTTGAGATATTTATCTCTTTTTTTATATCTTGTTAAATCAAGAGTCTTATGTACTTGGGTGTGAATGTGATCTCCATATCTATCTTATCGTTTCTTAATATTTGAAAGCATTTAAAATATGAAGGCTAGATAATAAACTAAATTGTACTAGTGTATTATCTTGATCGTTTACCTCAAAAGATTGAAGAGATCGTGCATGATAAATCTTGAATTCGAGACTTACCATTCTTAGAGTTTGGAAAAATTTTTGTCATCGCATAAAGATATGATATCTTATTAGATAGAAAAGTATATATAATTTAATATTTGAATAAGTCATGATGTTGAAGACCAAATGGAAGAACATATTCATCCATTATTTGAATTCCACTAGAATTTGAAAATTGGATTTTAAAATATATCAATTATAATTGGTAGTTACTTATAAATTAGTATAAACTCTTAAGAAATCTCTCATTTATAGAGATTTTTTGATAAATATGTAAAATAAGTGTTTTAAATCTTTATGTCTAAGTATATTCCATGCTAATTCATAAGATTTTTAGATCTGAAATAAGATTATTAAGCCTACTTTGTTTTAATACCATCAAATCATATCCCCCTTTAATTATTAATCCCCTCATTCAACAATATCTTTCAAATGATATCAATTCTCACCTGCTTTATACACTACAAACTCTTCACAAGGAAGCATCTTCAGACAATTTGAAAGCTAGAGTGGATCAATTGATATAGGTGAAACTGTTTATTTGCTTTATTATTGTGTCCCTTCCTAGTGTTTTGCTGCCAAATGAACCCCTTACTATGTAGGAACTTGTTGCTAAATTCAAATCGAGACTAAAAATGTTGGAGGACAAGAATGCTTTTGGCAATATTTTTCGCAAAATTTCATGAATTCAGAAGACCAATGGATCAAATTATGTTGTTCTTAGGACCAAGTAATGTGCACCAACAAGTATGAACTATGAACCCTTTTTTTTTAAGAATTTACTTGTTTCTAAATTGCTACATTTTTATCATTAAAAAACTCCTAATCAATTGCCTATATAATACTTGTGTAGCGTCAAGTTAATAAGAATCTTAATGTTTTTTAAGTTGATAATTAGTTTGTGAATCATTTGTTGTGTCTATTCAATTGTTGGCATCATATCATTTTGTTAGGTTTGAGTTTTTGAATTCTTTTGGTTACAGGGCACATTGATCGGATATTCAGAGTCACTCAAAGACCAATGTGCAGTTTAAGAAATCATCTCTTAAATGTGGCATAGATTTTAGTCAGAATTCATTTAGTGGCATTTTTCTATACTATGATTGTTGCTTTATTTGCAAAATAGAGCTGTCTCAGCAAGAAAGATATTAACTCTCATGAGTTGGCAATTGCAAATCCACTCTCTAAAACTCATTACAAGTACCAGTCATAAGCGATGAAATGTTATATTTTCAAATCCCTTGTGCATTTGTGAATCCATTCTTTATTATTATTAAACTGTTTGAATTGCTTTACACTTGCATTAAACATGTGGCAGGTTTATATTTTAACATAGTTATACATGTTCATCCATGCATATAAGCTTGGTTAAGGATCATATAAAGTAGAAAAAAAATGCACAAGGATTTGATGTTGGCTGGTTTGATTTTATGATTGATTGTATTGTATGACTGTATTTTTGCTTGATTATTAGAAATGTATTTTAATGAAAGTGATGTGATATAATTATAATATAATAGGCTCGATGAGATTTCTTTACTCAATGTGATAGTGCTTTTCATCTCTCTACCAAATCATGCTGTTCATTCTTATAGGAGGCCCAAGCTGCTGGTTGTAGGATACTCTTTTAAAATGTAACATTGGCGATTATTTGACATGTGATTATTTGATTGTAATTTGTGTAAGTATAATTATCCTAGTTAATTTTGATCATAACATACTTGAATTATCTTTTTGTTATTTATATATTTTTTTAATATTTAATGTTGTGTTTGTTGTTTATCTCTCCATTTATTTTTTTCTTTTTTTCAACTTTTGGATAATTTAGCTAGTGAAAATTCAAAAGTTGATTGAAGGAACTCATTTTGCTTGAATTTGATTGCTTATACTTCATTCACTATTACTACTGCAATATGCAGGCTTGTTTTTCTATTCCCTCATTACTCATATTGCTTGTATGTGTCCCTTGCAGATTTTGTTGTCGAATTTGTGTACGTGACAGGTGGTGTAGAAAGAATGTGAATTAACCAATATGGTGGGAAGATGGGCGAGTTAGATTCTTACGAGATTGAAGGAGGAGAAACAATGAGCGAGGTGCTTCAAAATTTGACCAAGTTTTAGTTCTCCTGTGTAAGCAACCTCGCTCTCCCAAATAGAGAAATTGTGCCGTAATATTCGTCTCCCACAAAAAACAATTATTATTATGTTTTTTTTTCATTCTATGTCTTGTTCAACTATCAACGTAGTGCTTGAGAATGCCTACAGCGAACATGGAGCCAGGATGGCAGCCATGGACAATTTTAGCAAAAATTCTATTGAATTTCTCGGCTGCCTCACTCTCATTTATATAGGTCTCTCTCTCTCTCTCACTCGTTCTCTTAGTTCATTTCTTGTGAACTAGTATCGACCAACTAGGTTTTTGGCCACATGACTCATCAAGCTTCAATCATGACAGAACTAATTGAGATTATCTCCAAAGCTCCTACACTAAATCATTAAATGCTTCTTTACAAACAATTTTTTTTATAGTAGTTCCTTGATCAAAATTATATCAAAATGATATCAAAAAAATAATTTTGACTTCTAGAGCATTGCATTGTGGGACCGAAGTGGGAATCGAGAATCAAGCGGGTTTGTTCATGCAAGCTTCTTGTGTGCTTCACCTTCGTCAATGAATTATATTCTCTACAAAATTGAATGTAAACAGCACATGCATTACATTTACATTCATTTTATAGCAGGCACAAAAACTCACACAATAGAAGTTGGCTTGCCAGAGTAGGAGCAGCAAAACCTCCAACAAGTTGCTGCCACAGAGAAGCTCAACCAGGCAATACTACAGCAACTCAACTAGGAGGAAGTGAAGTCTAGAACCATCAACCTTTACAAAGAAATCAGTCGCATTCTAGAAGACTTTGATGCTTATTCCCAAACAAAAACAATTTTTTCTCAACCTAATAGTCCCTCTTTAAAGCATATTCAGATGTACAAACACCATCTCCAAGAAAGAAAATACTGGATGATTGGAGTGGGTGTTGTATGTTTAAAGATGCAATTGAACTACATACTGCAACCATGAATAACCAAAATTATGAAGAAAAAATGTTTTAGAATTGATTATTACTAATTGTAGTAATTGTTCTAGGACTAAAGATTAGATATAACTCTAAGATGAGTCCATTTTAGTTGTTTGCTCTATTTGTGCACAAAGCTGGTTCAATGCAGTTGTCTGGTTCCATATAGAAATGGCTTTGCACAAACAGGATTATCCAGATCAAAAACTATCCTAAGGCCATAACGGATAGCTGGAGGTTCTGTTCTTCCACACATTAACTAACTTGAGAAGTGTATGTATATGTTCATTGATTCAATCTTAAGCTTCAATTTTACCTTTTTTTTCTTGTAGGAAAAATCTATTGAGAGCAATTGATGTGCACCTTGCTAATGTGAAATAAGATTGGTTGTTTGATTGTGAAAATGCATCATCTGCTAGTTTCAACTTGAAAACTAAATCATAGCTACGGCTCTTCTCTAATCAAGTTGGTGCTCCTCATTTGTAATAAGCTCCCTTGGCAATGAACTAAAATGTACATGTCAGTCCTTCCTTTTTCTTATGACTTACGGAAGAAAATGATATTATTATGTCATTTTATATTACATGTAACTTTGTTTAATCAAAATTGGGTCAATCATCCATTTGTAGCACGACAACAATAAAATGGCTTCATAGCCTTTTAAATATTTTTCCCATTACTAGAAAAATATTCCAACAGTGGCTACAGTGGCAGCGGTGGTGGCAGTAGCGGCAGCGGCGGCAACACCGGCAGTAGTGGCAATAGTGGCAGGGGCGGCAGCGACAGCAAGAGCAGCAGGAACGACACCATATGTGGTATATACATATGTATATAGTCAGTATATATGTACATATAATTCTGTAGTATTTTATGTACATATATACTAAGTATATATGCACTCAGTATATATGTACGCATAATACTACAATTTATATGTACAAATACTGCAGTAGTATATGTACGAGTGAAATGCTAGTATATATGTACATATTTACTATAGTAATATATATTTATCAAAAATATAGTTTTTTTTAATATTTTGATTTGATTTAGTGGTTTAAATTTCTTATAGATGTGGTACCGCATTGTTTCCCATACGAAGCTTGTATAAGTGAAGGAATTTTTCAACAGACATGAAGAACCGTGACTCGGATAGTTTTTTCGCAGCAGAATGTTGGTGATCATAAGAGGAAGGAGAGAAAGATACGTCAATGCATTGATAGATTATACTTTATGCACAGTCGGCATATACATTAATAAATAAGATGTAATATAATTTTTGTTATTTTTTTTTGTTTTAGTTATTTAAAATATTGTATTAGAATATGTTATTACATGAATTTTGTTTGTTTAATTTAAAATTTTCATTCATAGTTTCTATTTTTATTAAATTTAATATAAAAATATTAAATTATTTAATTAAATTTTAGTTTAAGCTATTTGAAAATCAACTTTAATTTGTATTTGTTCATGTCTATAATAACTATTTTTATATATCTGTGAAAATGTTTTTGTGTCTTTGAATTTTTTCGGTAGAGTTTTAGCCTATTATAGGTATGTAAAAACCTATTATCAGCAACAGTAGCAGCGATAGCGGTGGCAACGATGGTAGTGGTGGCAATGGAAATGGCAGCATCGGTAGTGGTGGCAGTGGCAGCAATGAAGGTTACAGTGGTGGTAGTAGTGGTGGTGGTAGTAGTGGTGACAGTAGCGACAGGAGCAGCAACATCGGAGGTAGTGGTATCAGTTGTAGTAGCGGCTATACCGGAAGCAACGGCGGCAGTGGTGGTAGAAGCGGCTGCACTGGAAGTAGCGACAACACCAGAAATAGTGGCAGAGGTGGCAGCGGTAGCAGTGGCGGAGGTGGAAGGGTAACTTTGGCATGCAGTAGCAGCACCGGCAGTGGGGGCAGCGGTGGCAACCACTACAGTGGCCAGTAGCCGTAGCTACGAAGGTAGTGGCGGCATTAGTGGCAGTGGCAGTAGCAGAGGTAGCGGTGACAACATCAGTGATATTGGCAGCGACATCAGCAATGGCATCAGCGGCATCAGGAGTAGCAACAACTGTACCAGATGGGGCATATACGTATGAATAAAGTCAGAATATACGCACATATAATAATGCACTATTTTATGTACATATATACTAAGTATATTTGTACTCAGTTTATATGTACACAAAATAATACTATTTTTATGTACATATACTTCAATAATATATCTACGAGTGAAATGCTAGTATATATTTACAAATATATTGCAGGATTATATATGTATCAAAACATAACTTTTTTTTATTTGACCAAGTTGTTTAAATTTCTTACAGATATGATATCACATTGTTCCTCATACAAAGCTTTTATAAGTGATGAGATTTTTCACTAGACATTACGTGCCATGACTCGGACAGCTTTATCGGGGTAGAAAAATGATGATCGGAGAAGTAGAGGGAGAGAAACCAATGTCAATGAACAGATATATTTTATGTTGTGCACTATCGATAGATACATTAATGAATAAGATGAAATAAAATCTTGTTATTTTTTTGTTTCAATTATGTAAAATATTGAATTAGAATAAGATATTAAATGATCTTATTCTTGTTTATTATAAATTATTTATAGTTTCAATTTTTATTCAATTTGATATAAAAATATTAAATTATTTAATTAAAAAATTTTAAAATAAATTAAATTCTGAAATTGTTTTTGAAATTAAAATATCTACGGAAAAATCCCTTGCTAAATTAGCAAGGAAAAAATCCATTGTTAATTTAGTTAGGAATTTTCCCTGGCTAATTTTAGCCAGGGAATATTAAAATTAGTGACGGATTTCCACGTCGCTAAATTTATTTAGCTAGGGACTATATTCGTCACTAAAATTTATAAACTAGTACTTTAACTAGGGAATCATTCGTTGTTATTTTTTTTTAGCGATGGAAATTCTCATTTACCTTGCTAATTCAGCTAGGAAATTTATCTTTTTTAGCAAGGAATTTTTCCGTCACTAACTTTTTAGCTAGGGACACTTTCCATCTCTAAATTTTAGCAGGAAACACTTTAGATAGGGAACTAATCCATTGGTAATCCGTTGCTATATCCCGTTTAGAGAGAAAAAAATGCCCATTTAGCTAGGGAATTGTCACTAGCTATATGAGATTTTTCTTGTAGTGCTATATATGATATATCTTGCTATCTATCTATCTATTTGTCTGTATATCTTGCTATCTATCTGTCTATATGTTTATCTATCTATTTGTATATCTCTCTATCAATCTATCTATTTATTTGTCTATCAGTTTATCAGTCTATCTATCTATAAACCTATCTATCTATCTGTCTGTCTAATTGTCTATCTAACTACTATCTATTTATCTATCTATCTATCTATTTGTCTACCTTTCTATCTATTTGACTATCTATCTATCTATTTGTCTACCTTTCTATCTATTTGACTATTTATCTATCTGTCTATCTATCTATGTGTCTATTTGTCTTTTTATCTATCTATCTTTCTATCTGTCTATCTTACTATATGTATAAATGTCAATATGACTATCTACCTATATGTCAAGCAATCAATCTATATGTCAGTTTATCAAGTCTATATGTCTATCTATTTATATGTCTATCAATCTAATTGTCTATCTGTCTTTTCATCTATTTTTCTATCTATATTTTTTTTATGTCTATCAGAATATCCATCTATCTGTATATCTATCTATTTGTGAATCTAACTTTTTATATATATGTATATCTATATATCTATTTATTTATTTATTTATTTATCTATCTATCTATTTGTTTGTCTGTCTATCTCTCTATCTATATTTCTATTTATCTTTCAACCTTTCTTTCAATTATCTATCTATTTATAAGTCTATTTTTATATCTTTTTGCACATCTATCTATCTATATGTCTATATATATATATATATAGGTTAATCAATCAATCTTTCTTCGATCGATCTTCCTATCTATATGTCTATATATCTATATACCTATCTATCTATCTATTAGTCTATCAGTCTATTTTACTATCAATCAATCTATCAATCTCTATAGCTATCTTTATGTCTATATATCAACTGTCTATATATCTAATTATCTATCTATCTATCTAACTGTATATTTGTATAACATAGTTTTTGTCTATATATCTTTCTATCAATATATATTTATAAATCAATCTATCTATCTGTCTATCAATTTACATATTTATCTATCTATCTATATATCTATATATCTATCTATCTATTT
>JAREIK010000906.1:20000-32608 GCA_029783825.1 Sapria himalayana | reverse complement strand
ATAGAAAAATAGATAGATAATATACTATAGAAATAGATAGAATAGAAAGATAGATCATTTCATTCATTTAAAAATTGATAGAAATATAAAGAAAGATATATAGATTGATTGATAGACAACAGACAGATAAATAGATAGATATGTATATAATAGATAGATAGATAGACTGATAGATATATAGATAGATTGATAAATTGATAAAAGCATAAACAAATAGATAGAGAGATAAAAAGATAGAAGGAGATTGACAGATAGATAGCTAGATTGATAGATTAATAGATTGATAGATCATAGATAAATATAGTTGACGATAAATGGAATTACAGGTAGATAGTTAGACAGATAGATAGAAAAATAGATAATAGATATTAGAGATAGATAGAATATAGATATAAAAGCTAGATAAATGATAGATAAAATGTATACATATAGAATATATATATATATTATAGACACATAGACATATAGACAAGTTGGCAAATAACTTATTGATCGTAGATTGTAAATTGAAAGATCAAATATATATAAGATAGTTGACAAATAGATAAATAGAAGAAAGACTTATAGATAGAAAATTGATAAATATATAAATAAATAATAAATAATTATATTAGATATATATATATATATATATTATATATATATATAGAATGTAAATACATAGACAGATAGATATATTAGATTGATAGCTAGAAAGATTGTTAGACATAATGATAGACAGATTGACAGATAGATTGATAGACACATTGATAGACAGACAGATAGATGGATAGATGGATAGATAGATCAATCGATTGATAAACATATAGATATATTGATAAATATAGTTAGATTAACAGATAGATAGCTAGCTTTTCTAGATAGATAGATTGATAGACATAATAATAGACATATAGATAGATAGATGGATAGACAAAATAGATAGACCAGATTTAAAAATTGAATGATAAATAGATATGTTAGATAAATAGATTGATAGATAGATTGATAGACAGATAGATATACAAAAAGCTAGACATATAAATTATTGATTGATAACATTTTGATTGATAGATTGATTTATAGATTGCGAGATAAATAAATATAATAATATAAAATAGAAGAATAAATAAATATATAGATAGATAGATAGACAAATATATAAGAGATAGATAGACAGATTGATAGACAGATAGATAGTTACTTAGATAGATAGATAGATAGATCAATCGATATACAGAAAGATAATAGATTGATAGGTAGATAGATAGATAGAAAGACAATTAGCTAGATATATTGAAAATAGAATAATAGACAGACAAACAGATAGATAGAAAGATAGACCATAGATAAAAATATACAAAGATAGACAGATAGATAGATAAATATATAAATAGATTGATAGACAAATTTCTAGACATATAGATATATGGAAATCTAGTCTATATAATGATTGATTGATGGACTGATTGATATACAGAGTTATAGATAGATTGATTTACAGATTCATAGACATAAAGATAGAAAATAATAGAAAATAGATAGAAAATAGATAGAAAGATAGATAGACATATGGAAGATAGATAAACACATATTGATTAACAGATAGATAGACAGATATAAAGATAGATAGACAGATAGATAGACATATAGAAGATAGATAAATACATATTGATTGATGGATAGATAGATAGATTAATAGATGGATAGATATATATATATATATAGAGATTAAAAGTTAGATAAATAGTTAGATAAATAGTTAGATAAATAGATAGATTGATAAATAGGCATATAGATAAATAAATAGATAGACACATAGATAGATAGATTCATAGACATAGATTAATAAATAGATAGACACATAGATAGATTTATAGATGTACATATAGATAAATAGATACACACATAGATAGATAGATAGATAGATAGAATGATAGATAGATTAATAAACATATAGATTGATATATAGATCAAAAGATAGATTGATAGATTGTTAGATTGATTGATTCATATATAGATAGATATAACGATAGATAGATATATATATATATATATAGACGGATAGACATAAAGATAGATAGATAGATAGACCTATAGATAGACATAAAGATAGATAGTATATAAATAGATAAAAAATAGATAGACAAATATATAGATAGACATATAGATAGATAGATAGATAGATATACAAATAGATAGACAAATAGATAGATAGACAGATAGACAAACAAATAGATAGATAGACAACATATAGATAGATGGATGGATAGATAGTTAGAAAGATACATAGATAGTTATATATATATATATATAGACAAATTGATAGACATATAGATATATATATAAAAGTTAGATATATAGATAGATAGATTGTTTGAATGATTGATTGATAGATAAATTGATAGAAAATTTATAAATATATTGATAGATTGATTGAAATACTAATAGATAGATAGATAGACAGAAAGATACTAAAAGAAAAATCCCATATAGCAAGGGACAAATCCCTAGCTAAATGGGCATTTTCGTCGCTAAATATGATAGCGATGGATTAACAATGGATCGGTTCCCTATCTAAAGTCTTGGTCGCTAAAATTTAGCAAGGGAAATTGTCCCTAGCTAAAAATTTAGTGACGGAAAATCCCTTGATAAAAAGATAAATTCCCTAGCTAAATTAACAAGCTAAATGAGATTTTCCATCGCTAAATTAAAATAATGATGGAAGATTTCCCAAGATAAAGTACTTGTTGCTAAATTTTAGCGACAAAAATAGTCCCTAGCTAAATAGATTTAGCAATGAAATTTTGTTGCTAAAATGTAGATATCCCTTCTTAAATTAGCTAGGTATTTTTCTCAAACTTTTTTAATTTCAAAACAATTTTTTGAATTTAATTTATTTTACAATTTTTAAATTAAAAAATTTAATATTTATATTTTAAATTGAATAAAAAAATGAAACTACAAATAATTTATAATAAACAAAAAATAAAATCATTTAATAACTTATTCTAATTTAATATTTACATAATTGAAACAAAAAAATAACAAAAATTTATTACATCTTTTTCTTCAATGTATCTACCGATAGTGCATACAGTAAATATATCCATTCATTTACGTTGTTTTCTCTCCCTCTGCTCCTTTGATCACCATTTTTTTATTGCAACAAAGTTGACTGAGTCATGGCACGTCATGTGTTGTGACAAATCTCATCATTTATACAAGCTTTGTATGAGGAACAATGTGGTATCATATCTGTAAGAAATGTAAACCACTCAATCAAATTAAAATAAAAAAATGTTATGTTTTGATAAAAATATAACCTACAATATATATGTAAATATATACTAGCATTTCTCTCGTTTATATATTACTATAGTATATGTACTTAAAAACTATAGTATTATGAGTATATATATATTGATTACAAATATACTCAATATATATGTACATAAATTAATGTAGTAGTATATGTATGTATATACTAACTTTATTCATACGTATATGCCATATCTGTTGCTGTTGTTGTAGCTCTCGATGATGCTGCCGCTGCCACTGCCGCTACCATTGACGTTGTCACTGCCACTGACAATGCTGCTGCCAATGCCCTTGCCACTACCATCGCTATCGCCGCTGCCTCTACTACCGATGATGTCGTCATTGCCCCCATCGCCACTACAGCGGCTGTCACCATTGGCCGCTGCAGTGGCTGTCGCCTTTGGCCATATAATGGCTGCCACTGCTGGAGGCTGTAGTGGCTACCGCCGCTGGCCACTACGGTGGCTACCACTACTGCTACCGCCACTTGTGCTGCCACTGCATGTCGCAACTGCCACTGCTACTACTGCCACTGCACCGCTGCTAGTGCCGCCACCACTGTCACCATTGCCACCTCTGCTATTGCTACCACTGCTTTTGTTTGCCACTACTTCCGGTTCTAGTGCTACTGCTGCCACTACCACTATTGCCACTGCCTCCACTACCGCCGCTCCCACTAATGTCGTCACCGCCACTGCTGTTGTCACCGCCACCATTACTACTGCCGCCACTACTACCACCACTACCACTACAGCCGATGTTGCCGCTACTACCACCATTGCCGCTACTACCACCTCTATCACCATTATAGTCATTACTACTGCTGTCGCCACTGCCATTGTTACTGCTACTGATAATAGGCTTTTACATACCTATAATAGGCTAAAACTCTACCCAAAATTTTTAGAGACACACAAATATATTGAAAGATATATAAATACATTTATTATAGACATGAACAAACACAAATTAAAGTTGATTGTCATACAGCTTCAACAAAAATTTAATTAAATAATTTAATATTTTTATATTAAATGAATAATAACCGAAACTATAAATGAAAAATTTTTAATTACACAAAAAAATCATTTAATAACTTACTTCTAATACACATTTAAAATAACTAAAACAAAAAAATACACAATATATTAATATCTTATAAATAATGTAATCTACCGACTGTGCATAAGTATAATTATCCATGCATTTATGTTACTTTCTCTCCCTCTGTCCTACGATTACTAACTTTCTACTGTGAAAAAGCTGTCCGAGTCATGTATCTTCATGTATGTTGAAAAAACCTTCGCTTATACAAGTTTCATAAGGGAAACAATGCGGTACCATATCTATAAGAAATTTAAACCATTCAATCAAATCAAATCAAAAATTAAAAAAAAACTATGTTTTGATAAATATATATTACTGCAATAAATATGTACATATATACTAGCATTTCACTCGTACATATATTACTATAGTATACATATATATATGTAGTATTATGAGTACATTATATTGAGTACATATATACTCAGTATATACGTACATAAAATACTATAGTATTATATGTACGTATATACAGCATTTGTTGCCATTGCTGCTACTCCCGCTGTCACTATCGCTACTACCACTAGTGCCGCCACTGCTGCCACTGCTTTCACTACTGCTGCCATGGCTGTCGGTGCAGCCACTGCTACCACCACTACCACTACTGCCATCGATGCCGCTGATGTTGTCGATGCCTCTCCTACCATTGCTGCTACTGATGCAGCCACTGCCTCCAATGCCACTGCTATCTCTGATGATGCTGCTGCCTCTGCTGCAGCTGCTACCACGGCTGTCACCGTTGCTGCTGCTGCCGATGCCGCCGTTGCTACTACCATTGGCGCCTCTGCCATCGTTGTTACTACTTCCTCCACTGCTACTACTTCTGTTATAGAATATAGGCTTTTACATACCTATAATAGGCTAAAACTCTACCTAATAAACTCAGAGACACACAAACATATTCACAGATATATAAAAACAATTATTATAAACATAAATAAAAACAAATTAAAGTCGATTGTCATGCAGCTTCAACAAAATTCCAAAAGATGTCTAGCAATTATGTTTAGAGAGAAAGAGAGTGCAAAAATAAAATATTTTTAGAATAATAAAGATAAAATAAGCTTTCTCTACTTTTGATAAAACTGAAATCGGTAAATATGGGACCCATGCATTGGAAGGACCGTGACAATGTCTGAATGCTTTGAATTCGAATTTTTTCATGTGTCTCACATAATGTGTCATACAAAGATTTATAATTAGGTTAATCAGAAAAGCAAAGAACAAAACCAGAATAAAAAAAATTGAAACCTACAAAATAATATCATAATTATTTACTACACATAGAAATAAATAATAATTCAGAAATAATTTTCATACAAAATCATTCTCATAATTTGTAGGGAATGCTAGCCTCTCCTGCAAGGTTTTGCAGCTGGATCTCAGAATGCTATCTGTTGCGCCAATGCTGCTAACTATGACTTTATATAAGACATCTACTATTGCATTACATTCTTAATTTCTTTCATCTTATCATTCATTTCTTTAATTTCTTGCATTTCTTCCATCAATTTAGTATAATGCTCAACCTTCTGTTCTTTAATTTCATATAATTCTTCCTTCAAATGAGATATTTTCTCATCCTTCTTTTTCATTTTGGTCTCCATAACTACAAAATGTTCATTAGTTTCCATTGCTTGTTTTTCGATCGCCTCATCCATCATTGCTGAGATAGATGAATTAGAAGCACGGCCCTTATTTGTATACATATATTATATATTTTGTCATACATAAGTTCATATTTGAGCCTGAGGCCCAAGGGCTAAGATTAGATAAGAGTACGATTCTTATTTATATTATACCATATATGAGCATGATCAACAGACACTCTCATGCTATGTACTTACATATTGTTGATATTATATCTTTTGTCATTTAATTTCAAGTTAGTGCAACAAAGTAGTATTATCTCATATATAATTATATGTTAGGATACATATAGTAAATGTAGTTATAAATAGTTACATATAGTTAAACATATAATTATATATAGATATATGCATACAAGTAGTTATAAGTAAATATAATTAAATGTATACAAAGTTATAAATAATTATATAGATTTACATATATGTATACATATATGTATACATAATTAAAATAAGTTATATTATATATATAGAGTTTTTTATAGTTATACAAATATTTATATATAGTTATATGCATATAAGTTAACATTATGTTGTATGTTTTTATCCATATAATATAAATATAGTTACATGTGATTATACATATAGTTACACGTATAGTTAAACTTATATTTATACATGTATGTATATATATTTTATCTTATAATTTCATATATTTATACATATAGTTATGTATAGGTATGGATATACTAATATACATTTTTTATGCTAATATATACAAATGTATATTAAATGCATGGTGTTAATTATATATTTAAATATAGTTATGTATAATGTTTTTATAGTTATACATATAGTAAGATAGAATTATTTATAGTTATATGGTAGTATACATAATATATATAGTTATAAAAAATTAGATATCATTAATCTATCATGTTAGTTATATATATATATTCATACGAGTAGTTATATTTAGTTATACATAAATATATACAATGTTATAAACAAATATATAGATTTACATATATGTATACATATAATGTATAAATAGTTTAAAATATAGTTATATTTAATTATATAAAGTTTTATTTAGTTTTACAAATATTTATATATACATAATTAAACATAATGTTGTATGTTGTTATATAAGTAATTATAAATATAGTTACATGTGGTTATACATATAGTTATACGTACAGTTAAACTTATATTTATACATGTAGGTATATATATTTATTTATATAATTTTATACATCTATGCATATAGTTATGTATAGGTATAGATATAGTAAAATATATTTTTGAATACTTATATATACAAATATATATTAAATATAAGGTGTAAATTATATATTTAAATATAGTTAAGTATAAAGCTTTTATATTAATACATATAATAAGATACAATTATTTATAGTTATATGATATTATACATATAGTATATATAGCTATAAATATTTTTATATAGTTAAACATATAGTTATATATAGACATATTTATACAAATTGTTATACATAAATATATAAAGTTATAAATATAAATATAGATTTACATATATGTATACATAGTTACAAATATAGTTATTTTTAATTATATAGAGTGTTATATAGTTATACAATTATTTATATATAGTTATGCAAATATTTATATATAGTTATACACATGTAGTTAAATATAATGTTGTATATTATTATACATGCAATTATAAATATAGTTACCGTGGTTATACATATAGTTACACATATAGTTATACTTATATTTATACATGTAAGTATATATATTTATTTATATAATTTTATATATCTATACATATAGTTATGTATAGGTATAGATATATAAAGATATATATTTGAATACTAATATATACAAAAGTATATTAAATATAAGTTGTAAATTATATATTTAAATATAGTTATGTATAAAGCTTTTATGGTAATACATATAGTCAAAGAAAATTAATTATAGTTATATGTTCTTATGCCTTTGAGATCCAATGGCAAAAAGACACTAAACAGAAAACAAACAAGTTCTGCTTACAACATATCATGACAAAGTAAATGCGGTCTTGTATTTCAAGCATGCAATATATAAATATAAATACAATTTGAATCCCCCTAGAAATAGATGGTGTCATCCACATAGTAGAATAAAACTCAAGCAAAATAGGCAAAGATTAGATCCACATCCAAATATGTCAACAAAGTTTGCCTCATCCTGCTAAAACTTTTTATTATTTGCTGGCAATGTAATTGGAAAGCCAATCAAGACCCTCGTAGTAGCCCTCACCAGAGGTAGCACAGGTGCTCTGGATGTGCCAATGGCATTGGAAAAGTGAGTGAAGTCCTTACTTGTCAGTAATTTTACCTGCATTCATCACATTAGGAAGATCTTGCTTATTGGCAACCACCAGCAAAACTGTATCTTGATGCTTTTCCTCGTTTAGCATACTATGCAACTCATCTCTGACTTCAAATACTTTATCTCTGTCATTGCTGCCCACCACAAATATGAGACCTTGGGTATTTTGTCAGTAATCCCTCTAGAAAGGGTGAATCTTGTCTTGACTCCCAACATCCCACATAGTAAATTGATGTTTTTGTATTTAACAGTCTCTGCATTGAAGACAATAGTAAGAATTGTGGTGACAATTTCACCAAGCTTCAACTTATACAGAATGGTTTTCTTTTCCCCAGCATCAAGACCTAGCATCAAAATCCTCATCTCCTTGTTGGCAAAATGCCTGGTGAACAGCTTTCTGAACGTAAATCTCATTTCTTCCACTAAATCTCAAATCCTTTGTCATATAGCAATAAAGAGATCTAATGCGAGAAAGAAACAGAATCAATAGACATCAAGAGATGGTCACTAGAGAGGGAGGTCAACCTCTATATGTTTTTATACCTATAGTATACATTATTAAAAAAAAGTTATATAGCTAAACATATAATTATATATAGATATATTCATACATGTAGTCATAAGTAGTTAAGCATAAATATATACAAAGTTATAAATAAATGTATAGATTTAATTATATGAATACATATATGTATACATAGACCCAAATATAATTATATTTAATTATATAGAGTGTTACATAGTTATACAAATATTTATATATAGTTATACACATAGTTATAAATATGTATTTTGTTAAAGATATAGTTATATATAACATTTTTATAGCTATACATATAGTAAAATACAATTATATATAGTTATATAATATTATACATATGATATATTTTGTTAAAAATATAGTTATATAGAATTACTCATATAGTTATAAAATATTATATAGCTAAAAAAATAATTATATATAGTTATTAATATATAAATAAAAATAGTTTACATAGTTACAAATATAGTTAAATATAATTATGAAGAGTTTTATATTGTTATACAAATATTTATAAATAGTTATCATGTACTATGATAACAATAGACTCTCAAATGTCCAATTGAAATATTCTATAATCAAATATCTCATAGAAAAGAAAGATATCAGGCCTAGATTGATTTGATGGATTTTATTATTACAGTAGTTTGAACTAGAGATATTAGATAAGAAATATACATATAATCAAAATTGAAAATGGCTTATCAAGACTAGAAAAACAAGATAGAACAGTTATTAAAGAAGATATTAGATAAATTTTTTTATTTGAACAAATTATAGTATTGAATGAAAATATAACTCCATTGTAAGTAGTATTGAATGAACCTTATCATTGCAAGTAGTACTCTTATCAAATTTTGAGGCTAAGTGTTATAGATGAAAGATTAGTAGTATCTTTCAATAATGTCACATTTTGCTCATGCTCTCACAAATTTATGGAACATGTTAATAATTATGTGTTTAAGTATTTTTCTTCTCAAAAACAATGTTGATATTTTTATATATGTAATAGTGTGTTTCTGTGTGTGTGTTGTGTGCATATACACTGACCTACACACACACACACATTTATACATCCATATACATTACTATACATTATATCACAATACATATTTTTGTACTTTTGTATATATTCACACATGTATCTACATTTTCAAAGTAGTGTGTATATACTTGTATGCATGCATATACTACTGAACACCCACACAAACACCCACATATTCCTATATACGTAATGTATTTTTAAAATTACACATGAAACTATTATATATAATGTGTGTGTGTGTGTGTGTGTGTGTGTAAATGTATTTAAAATTTTATGATTTTGAAATTTTAATTAAAATAAAATATTATATATTGTACACAATTTATAAAATATTGTAAATTCTTTATATTTAAAATAAATTTGTGTGTGTGTGTATGTGTGTTTGTGAAGCATATTAATGTATAAAATGAAATTATGAATTAAATATATGAGCTTCTATTTTATTCAAATAGTTGTTTTTTTAATATTTATATTAAAATAAATATCATTATACTAATATAAATAAATGAAAATAGCATATTTGTAAATTATGTTGTTTTTACAATTATGTTAAAAATTAAAATATTGGTCATAAATAGATAATATTATTTTTGTTTTTCTATATAATTTTTTTATTAAAATATCAATGTCTATGATAAATATCTACCTATTATTTATTGTTATTAATAAATTTTTAGAAATTTTAAAATTTAAATAATTATGATGTAGTGCATATAAATACATGCTTTTAGGTTTTTGTAAAAAATCATTTATTTCTTTAATTATGTTCAAAAATATAGATTACCATATAAATACATTAGTAAATTTTTCTACAAGTTATTATTTTTTTATTTTATTCAAAATATATAAATGACCATATAAATATATGAATTTGTTTTTTTAAATAATTATTTTTAAATTTTTTTTAAAATTGAATACATGACAATGTTTTTTTTTTGTAGTTAATAAATACATTTTAAACATTGTTTATTTATAATAAATATATCATTTGGCATATTATGAGGTGCAAATTTTATTTTGTAAATAAATTTTATTTTTAAAGTTTTATGTTTGTAAATTTAAACTACATCACATGTATATTTTAGAAATTATTTATAATATTTATTACACAAACATATTGTTATTTGTTTTGAAATTTATAACATGAATTTTAACAAATTAACATTTTATTAGAAATAAATTTTAGTTAAATGATATTGTGTGAAACAATAATACAAACCCTAAACATATTAAATCATATTGATTTATACTAACATATAAAAATACATTAAAAATACATTTAAGGTTGAAAAAATTAAATTTAAGTTCCTAATATATATGGAAAAATGCTAAAGATTTATACAATATCAAATATATATATATATTATATATATATAATATATATATATGAGATGAATGATATGAATGGATATTAAGTTTCTAAAGCATGTAGTTATACATGTTGTAGATGTAGTTATATTTAGTTTTTCATGTAATTATATATATTTAGACATATGGATATGTATAGGTATTGATTTAAATAAATACATTTATATATAGTAATATATTGATATACATATTGTTAAATACATTTATATATATAGTTATATATAAATGTATAAATCTTTATACATTTAAGTTCATCAAATCAATAAGTGTATTTAAACATAACTATATATCAATATGCATGTGTGATATAATTCGAATTTCTTATATAAATATATTTTACTATATCTATAACTATAAAAACAATATACATAAACATAACTATGTATAAATATAACAACATATATTTAATATACATATATAGATATGTGTGTATGTGTGTGTGTGTGTGTGTGTGAAATTAATTGATGAAAGACACCTTGCTTTTATTGTTACATTTTGGAAAGTGACTGCAAATGATATGGTTGTATGAAGAAGTTGTTAGATGTAACAAAAAAAAAAAACAAAAAATCACTATGTCATTATTTTTGGCCAACAAGAAACTCTAGTTGGCAAAATAAGCTAAATATAGAAATGACATTGGATTAATCATATCTATGCTTGGAAAAATACACCAAGCACCTTGACATGGAGCTCATCTTGTGGTGCATCGTCATCATCATATTTTACAGTCTCTTAACTTAAACTTCTTCTAAGGTTTCAAAAATTCAGCCATGGAATTTGACAAATTCTATGTCAAAGAGAATGAGAGGTTAAAACTAATTTGATCTAACTAGTTTGATTAAAATCGAGTTTGATTTGATATATTTATTCTAATTTGATTGAAAAATATATCATTTTTATTGTTTTTTTAATGTTTGATTTTATTTTACTCCTAAATAATAAATAAAGAAATCTGATTTCAATTTATATGGTTCTGTTTCTCATGAAACACTATGAAAAATTTATTAGAAATCTGAAATGATTTCACCCAACACATGAATAATAAAAAAATAGTCATATTTAAAGTTGAATCCACTCTCCACATGTCAAGTAAAGAGAAAATAATGTAAACCTACAATATGATCAAAATAAGTAATGAATATTATGTAAAGAAGACGTCTCATTTTGTGGCATATGAAAAGTTGAGAGAGAGAGAGAGGGATAGAGAGGTAGAAAGAGAGATAGAGGGGGGAGGGAGAGAGAGAGGGGGGAGGGAAAAGAGAGGGGGGAGAAAAAGAGAGGAGAGAGAGAGAGAAGA
>JAREIK010000906.1:0-15000 GCA_029783825.1 Sapria himalayana | reverse complement strand
CTTATTAATTTAATCCAGTATGAATCATATTGATAGTCAATGCTAGGGTATTTATAAGAGAGCCTATGTGGCATTTAATTAAATTTAATTAAACATAGTAATTAAAGTATAGTCAAATATATACCTGTATTTAAATTCTTGTAAACTAGTATAAGTATACATATAACCTATTACATTTTTATTTGAACTAATTGAAACCTGGTCAATAAATGTTTACCGATATTAATTTGACATTAACAGATATTAATGTGACTATACTTTAAATGTACAGATATTAAATACACTCTTACATTTTTATAAGAGTGTGTATTTTTCCTTATACATAAAGCCATGTATAAAATATAATTTACAAATATTAATTTAATTATACTTATTGGGTACGCATGACATTATGGAATAATAGATATTTTCATAATGCAAATTTATTAGACGGTATTTCATAATGATGACTTACAAATTTCTAATATACATTATTAAAATCCTATCATAAAGTCATAATAACTTTATTTGTGTAAAATATGTATATAATGTTATATGTATAATACTAATTATATTTCAATAAATATGTATATTGAATGTATCATATATAAAATTATTATAGATATTTATAGATATATAGATAATATATATATATATATATCTATATATTAAATATATGTAGTTTAATTTATATATAGTTATGTTTATGTATACTATTTTTATTGTTATAGATATAATAAAATATACTATTTATGTGTTATATACACACTTCCCAACACAAAATACCCATTTTGTGATTAAATTAAGAAAACCCGAATACGGTCGAGTGGAAAAAAAAGAAATAAAGTCGGCATACCTACTGTGCACCATCAACATCCACACAATGATAATGCATTGTATCACAGGTGCAATAGGTATGTATAGGATTATGTTTTTATAAGCAATCCAAGCATACAATGGTGATTAAAAAAGAATTTCGGAAAAAAATTAACAGAATCAATATGCAAACTCTTGCATTAAGATAATCGATGAAGAATTAGCGTAGAAAACATACCTCAAATTAATAACAAATTATCGCTTAAATCAAATATGTTTAGATGTGTCAGTGTCAAGAGAAAGATGGAGGACTGGAGAGGACTTGCATCACTTAATCTTTGAAAATGTCGAGAGAAAGATGGAGGACTTGAGTCTCGACAAAATAAACATTAAATAACAAATTATATATATTTCCAAAATATTTATATTTTAAATTATAAAAACATTAAATAATATATGTATATATATATATATAATACAAAAAGACTCATTTATTTTATTTACTATCAAATTTTTTTCAACTAAATTAATGTGCATATAGCAAGGTACACATGAAAAATATACACCTTACAATTTTTTATTATAATATAAAATAAATAATAAATATATGAATAATTAAAAAAATATATGTTTAGCCTTATAAAAAAAATCAAATAGCTACAAAATTAACAAACTTCATATAATAAGACATACATATTGATGATTTGTCTTCTAGCTACTTTCCTAAGAGTTATAAAATATTCTTAATGTTAAAAAATATATAAAAAGTTATATTTTATGATTATAAATTTTTAAGAATTCATCATATTAATTTTTATGAAGATAATATGTAATAATTTTAAAGGCAAAAAATTTTATATTATTTGATATCATTAATAATTTTTAAAATTCAAAAAATTATTTAAAGTTATAAGATAATTAAAAAAAGTTATATTAATTATTTTAATAAAGACTCAATGTTAAAAGCTAAAAAAAATATTACTTGATTATTTAATTCTTATAAATTTTAGTAGGGGCAAACATCTATGTATTTATTTTTAAATATTAATTTATTTTCTTTTAACTTTAATGAAAAAATTTAGATTTTTATTATATTTCAAAATTTTGAAATTTTGTATTAATTATTTTTTTAAAAGTTTCATATAATCATAACAATTTTTTATGCTAATAATAATATTAATATTTATAGTTTATTCGTCAATTCAAATATTTTTGAAACTATTTTATATTTTATCATACAATGAATTAATTTATATTTATATTAGTAGAAATTTTAATGTATTGTAATTTAATTTTTAAAATATTGAAATAAGTTATTATACTTATTGAATTAATTATTTAATGTTACTTTAATACAAAATTTTAAGTTTCTTAATAAAAAAGTTTAAAAACAATTTTTTTTATAATTTTTTAAAAAATTAATACATCATAAAAATAGTTATTTTAGTCCATATTAATATAATTTTTTTTTGTATTTTTATATTTTTAAAATTATTTATTTATAATATTTTTTATGATTTTACGAGGAGAATGTAATGTTTAAGGATCGCTCATCTATAGACCATTAACATACATTTAATAAACAAAATTAAATAAAATATTAAAACTAAAAAAAATTAAAAAAAATTTAAATAATTAAATATTGGCTAGGAAAATTCCATCGCTAAATTCAGGATTTAATTAGCTAGGGAAGTTCAATCACTAAATCCGTCACTATATTCCAGATTTAATTAGCTAGAGAAGTTCCCTCACTAAATATATCGATATATTCTAGATTTTATTAGTTAGGAAAATTCATCACTAAAATCCGTCACTATATTCAAGAAGTAATTGGCTATGGAAGCTCCTTTGCTAAAATTCGTCGCTATATTAAGTATGTAATTAGTATGAAATTTTTTTTCACTAAATCCTGAGAGATATTTTTCGGGATGTAATTAGCTAGGGAAATTCCATTGCTAAAATACATCTCTATGTTGAGTATGTAATTAGCTAGGGAATTTCGTAGCTAAAATCTGTCGCTATGTTACAGATGTAATTAGCTAGGAAAATTCCGTTGCTAAATCTATCACTAAATTCCAGATTTTATTAGCTAAGAAATTTCTAGCGTAAAATCCGTCGCTAAATTTTGGATTTTATTAGCTAGGAAAATTCTGTCGCTAAATCCGTTGGTAAATTCTAGATTTTATTAGCAATCAAAATTTTGTCGCTAAATCTATTGCTAAATTCACCATTTTTCTTGAGCGAAATTTATGAAAATATTCTGTCACTAATCCGTTGCTAAATTCCCCACTTTTCTTGAGTAGAAATTACGAAAATATTCTGTCACTAATCCATAGCTAATCCGTTGCTAAATTCCTGCTTTTTTATGATGCAGAATTTACAAAAATATTCCATCGCTAATACATTGCAAATTTTTATTTTAATGAAAAAACATAAATCCTTTACGATTCCCTAGTTAATCCCTCATAATTTAGCTAGTGATTAATCCGTAGATAAATCAACATTTTCTTGTAGTGATAGATAGATAGATAAATAGACAGATAGAAAGAAAGACAGATAGATAGAGAGGCAAAATGACTGACTGATTGATAGATAGATAGATAAATAGACAGATAATTAGACAGAAAGAAAGAAAGGTAGATAGATAGACAAATAGGTAGTCAGATAGATAGATTAGATAGATAAATAGATAAATAGATAGATGGATAAATAGTTTGATAAATAGATTTATAGACAAATTAATAGATAGTTTGATAGATATATAGATAGAAAGGCAGATAAACAAATAAATAGATAGACAGATATGCAAATGATAGACAGATAGATAGATAGTTAGAATGATAGTTCGACAGACAGACAGACAGATCGATAGACTAGATATACATATAGATAGATAGATCAACAGAGTGATAGATAGATAGAAAGATAGATAGATAGACAAATATCTAGACAGAAATATAGATAGATTTTTAGATAGAATGATAGACACATTTATAGAAGTATAGATAGATAGATAGATAGACAGAAAGATGGATAGATAGATATATAAATAGATAGATAGATATATACATAGATAGAAAGATTATTAGAGAGATAGAAAAATAGATAGACAGATAGACAGATATAGATAAATATATAGACAGGCAGACATAAAGACAGAAAGATTGATAGAAAGATAGAAAGATAAATAGATAGATAGTTTGATAGATTGATATGCAGATTAATAGACAGATAGATTGATTGATAAATAAAATGTGATTATTTGATAGATTGATTGACAGATAAATAAATAAATAAATATATATATATATATATATATATATAATATAATATATATATATATATATATATATATATATATATAAAGATATATAGATTGACTAATAGACAGATAGATAGAATGTTAGGCAGATAGTTAGACAGATAGTTAGTAATATACATTGATATTTAGTCATATAGGCATTTAGACAAATTGAAGATAGATAGAATTAAAAATAGTTATATAGATAGAGAGACTTGAAGATAGATATAAATAGATAGATAGATAGATAGATAGACAAAAAGATAGATAGATATATAGATAGATATAAAGATAGATAGTTAAAAATACTGGTAGATAAATAGATTAACAAATATATAGTTAGATATATCGATATATAAATAGAAAGATATATAATAGGTAGATACACATATAGATAGATAGACATATAGAAAGATTAATATATATATACATATAAATAAATATACATATAGACGGACAGATAGATAAATATATAGCTAGATATATAGATATACAATTAGATAGATAGGTAGATGATTGATAGAAAGATAGTCAATTAGACAAATAAATAGATAAACAATATGTAGATAAATATATAGATAGATATATATATATATATAGAAATATAGACAAATAAACATATATATAGATAGATATTAGTATAATAAATAGTGATATAGATAGATAGATAACCTAATAGACTATTAGACTAATAGACTAATAGACTGGTAGACACATAGACTATAATAGATAGATATAGATAGATAGATATATAGCCAGATACACAGATTTAAAGAAAGAAATATATATATTAAGTAAAATAGAAAGATATACTAATAGATAGTTAGACAAATAGACAATGGACAAACAGACAAATAGACAGATAGATAGATAGACAAATAGTCATATAAACAAATGGACAAATATAAAATAGATAGTTAAAAGATCGGCAAATATACAGATATACAGGTAGATAGATAGACAAATAGATAGATAGTCATATAGTTTGATAGACATATAATATATATATTATATATATATACAAACACACCACACACACATATATATATATATATAGACAGATAGATAAATATATAGATAGATAGAGAAATATAGAGTTATTCAAAAAGATATATAGATAGATAACCCGATAGATAGATGGATAGATATAAACTGATAGATTGATAGACAAATAGATAGATAGACATATAGGTATATAATAAGATATGTAATAGATAGATAGTCTGATAATTAGATATAGAGATTGTCAGATAGATAGTTAGAGAGACAAATTAACAAGTAGATAGATAAGCAAAATGGAAGATAGATAGATAGACAGACATATAAACAAAGAGACAAATTGACATATAGATAGATAGGCATGCAAATAGATAGATAGACAGATTATTAGATAGAAAATAGATAGACAACTAGACAGATATAAATGTAGGCATAGATAGATAGACAAATAGACAGATATAAATGTAGGCATAGATAGATAGACAAATATATAGATAAGAAAATAGTTAGATTGGTAGATATACAAATAGAGAGTTAGATAGACAAATATACAGATCGATAGATTGTTAGATAGTTAGATAAATAGGAAATATATAAACCATTAAATAGATATATAGATAGATAGACATATAAACATATAGATAGATGGATAAATAGACAAATAGACAGATATACAAATAGACCAATGGAAAGATAGACAGATAGCAAATATATAGATAAACATGTAGCAACATCGATAGATATAAAGAAAGATAGATTGATAGAAAAATAGTTAAATTAATAGATAAAGAGATAGAGATATTTACAAAAAGATAGATAAATAGATAGAGAGATAGAGAAATAGACATATTGACAGATACAAATAGATAAAATGACAGACATGTAGAAATGTAGAAAGGTAGTTTGATAGAAAGATAGACATACAGTCAATAGATAGATAATCAGATAAATAAAAAGTTAGATACATAGATAGTTAGATAAAAAGATAACAAAATAAATAGTAAGATAGTTAGACAGATAGATATAATGATATAAACATAGGTATAAAGATAGATAGATAGGTAGATACTTAGAAAGACAAATATACAAATAGAATGATGTACATATAGGTTGATAGATAGTGAGTTAGATAGACAAATAAGCAAATAAGCAAAAAAAAATGATATACGGATAGACAGACAGATTTATAGATAGATAGATAGATAAATAGATATATAGATAAATAAATAGATAGATAGACATAAAAAAATAGTAAAATACTTATATAGTTAGACAATTTTAGATAGACAAATATAGATATAGACATATATGTTTTTAGTCGAATAGGTAGAAAGATAGATAGAAAAATAGATATATAGCAAGATTGTCAGAAAGGAAAATAGTTAGATAGATAGAAAGATAGGTAGCGAGATAGATCAATAGACATTTAGAAATATTGACATAGATAGATAGACATAAAGACAAATAGATAGATATACTAATGACAAATATATTATAAACAAAGTTAAATAGTTAGAGAATAGAAATATAGGAGATAGATAATGCAGATACATAGATTAATAGATTGACAATTTTAATAGATACATATATAGATAGATAGATATTTAAATAGAAAGATAGAAAGATAGATAGATTGATAGATAAATAGATAGTAAAATAGATAGAAGGATAGATATATATATTGATAGAGAGACATAAACTTATATACAGATAGATAGACAGATATACAGTCAGATAGATAGAAAGAAAGATAGATTTATAGAGTAAAAGTCATATAGAAAAATTGACATATAAACAAATAGATAGATAGATAAATAGACACATAGAAAGATAGACTAATTGAACGTTAGATATATTGATGACTAATAGACTAATAGAGAGAAACATAGTTAGAAAGTTTATAAATAGACAGATAAATAGTTAGACAAATAGACAAATAGATAGATAGGTAGATAAATGGGTGCTTAGATTTATAGATTAACCGATTTACAGATACACAAATAAACATATAGACATATAGACATATAGATAGATAAGAAGAAAGATAGAAAGATAGATAAAAGATGGATATAAAAGAAATATAAATAGATAGGCAGATAGATTAATAAATACACAAATAGTTAGATACACATAAAGATTGATTGGTAAATAAACATATAGAAAGATAAAGAGATATTTATATAGATAGATAGATAGATAGAACAATAAATATATATATATAGATTTACAGATATATAGATAATTAGATAGGCAGAAAGACAGATAGATCAATCAATAGATAGACAGATAGTTAGATAGATAGATAGACAAATAGATAGATTTTATAGGTAGACAAATAAATTGATAAATAGATAGATAGATAAATAACCATATAAACACACACACACACACACACATAGATGGAAAAATAGTTAGATAAATAAAAAGATAGATAGGCAATTAGATAAATAAATAGGTATATGGATAGATAGATAAAAAGATAAACAAATAGATAGATATATAGATACTCATAAAGAAAGATAGACAACTAAACAAATAGGATGATAGAGATAAATAGAGATAAAAATATACAGATAGATAGATATATAGATATATAGCTATATAGATAGATAGGCAGATAGATAGACAGAAAGATTTATTGATTGATTAATAGATAAACTGATAAAAAGATAGATAGATAAATGGATAGATTTATAACATTTAGATAGATAGAAAAATAGAAATATATAAATAGATAGATAGATAGATTTATAGATAGATAAATAGATCGATAGACAATTAGTTAGATAGATAGATAGATAAATAGATAAAAATATATATAGATAGAAAAAAATAGATAGATAGACAGACAGATAGAAAGAAAGAAATACAAATAGACATGCATATAGATAGATAGACATAAAGATAACAGAAAGATGGATATACAAATAGATAGAAAAATAGTGAGATGGATAGACAAACAAAAGAGAGATAGATAGACATACAAATAGAGAGATAGTATAATGAGATAGATAGATAGATTGATTTACAGATATATAGATAGATAGACAGACATATAGATAGACATCCAGATGATAGATAGATAGATAGACAAACATATATTTAGTTATAAAGATAGAGAGATAAACTAGTAGAAAGACAAATATATAGTCAAAAAGATAGACAAATAGATAGATAGTTAGATTGATAGATAGACAGATAGATAGACAAATAGATAAATAAATGGATAGAAAAAAACATAGATAGATATATAGAAAGATATATAGAAAGATATATAGTTAGATAGATATACAGATGATAAACAGATTAAGAGATTGATATATAGAAAAATAGATAGTTAATAAATAGACAAATACATAGACAAATAGATAAACAATATATAGATAGAAAAATACAGATAGATAGATAGATAAACAATAGATAGATAGATAGATAGATAAATAGATAGAATATAGATAGATAGATCGATAGATAGATAGACAAATAGATAGACATAATAGATAGACAAAATAGACAAATAGATAGATAGATAAATATCTAGAGAAAAATAGTTTGATACAATGATAGATAGAAAAATTGAAAGATAGACATGATAGATAGACAAATAGATATACAAATAGATAGATAGATATATAGATAAACATATAAAAATGATGATTGATTGATAGAGATACATATAGACTAAAAAATAGTCATATAGAGAGACAAATAGACAGATAGACAGATAGATAGATAGATAGATACACAAATAGATAGATAGATAGAGACAAAACAGACTGACATATAGATAGATAGGTAGGTAGCTAGATAGATAAATAGAAATAAATAGATAGGTAGATAGTTTGACAAATAGATATACAAATAGATACATAGACAGATAGAGAGAGAGATAGATAGACAGACTAATAGATAGACATATAGAAAGATAGATAAATATATAGATAGCTAGATAGATAGACTAACAAATAGATAGATAGTTAGATAGACATATATATAGATAATAGATAGACATATAGATAAATGGATAGAATATAGATATAGATAGAAGATTGAAAGATAGATTGAGAGATAGATAGATAGACAAATAGATAGATAGACATATAGTCAGACAGTTAGATAATTAGTTAGATAGATAGATAGACATATAGATACATAGAAAGTGAAATAGATAGATATATAGATAGGCAAATAGACTAGATAGATAGACAAATAGAGATAGAAATAGATATGGATAGAAAGATATACAAATAAATACATAGATAGACAAATAGATAGACAGATAGAGAGATAGATAGATAGGTTAGCACATAGACACACGCATAGATAGATAGATAAAAGATATATATATCGACAAAAAGATAGAAAAATTGATATACAAATAGACATGCAAATAGATAGACATATAAAAAGTCATATAGAAAGACATATAGATAGATAGATAGATAGAAAAATAGATATACGAGTAGATAAATGTATAGAAAGATTGATAGATAGACGATAGATAATTGAATAGATAAACACCTAGATAGAGGAATAGATAGATGGATAGTTAAAAAGGATAAATTGATGGATAGAGGGATATATAGATGGATAGATAGACATATAAATTGATAGATAGATAGATGGAGATATATGTATAGGTAGATGAATAGATAGTGGGATAGATAGATGGATAAATAGATGATTAGATGGATGGATAGATAAAAGAATAGATAGACGAATGGATTAATGGATGGATAGATGGATAGATAGATAGATAAATAGATTGATATATAAATGGATAAATAGATGGATAGATAGATGAATAGATAGTTGATAGATAGACAAATAGATGGTGGAATTATTAACAGATAGATAGACAAATAGATAGATAGATATATAGACATATAGATTAATAAATTGATTGAATGATAGATAAACCTAAGATAGAAAAATAGATTAATGGAAAGATTGACGTATAGATAGAAAAAAATAGATAGACAAATAGATAGATAGATAGATAGACACATAGATAAATAGACATTTATATAGATAATTAGATAGAGTGATAAATATATATATATATATATATAATATATTATATATAGACAAATAGATAAATTGATAGACAAATAGTAGATAGATAAATAGTAGATATATAAATCGATAGATAGATTTATTGAATGATTGATAGATAGATTGATAGATAGATTAATATACAAATTGATAGACAAATTGTTAGGCAAATACACAATAGATAGATACACATATTTTGATATACAAATATATCGATAGATTTATTATAGGCAAATAGATAGATATATAGATATATAGGTAGATTTATATAAATATAAATAGATAGATAGATTGATATAAAGATACACATATAGACATAAAAATAGATCTCCAAATATAGATAGATAGAAATATAGATAGATAGATAGACACACAGACAAACAGATAGATAGATAGATAAAAAACACATAGACAAATGATTGATAGATAGATAGATAGACAAATATATGAATAAACAAATTGATATATAGAGAGATAGACAATAGATAGATAGATAGATAGATAGCAAGATTATCAAATAGACAGATAGATAGATAGCAAGATTATCAAATGCAGACAGATTGATAGATGACAAATAGATAAATAGATAGACAGATAGACAGACAGACATATAGATATATAGATAAATAGATAAACAAATTTATAAATTGATTGAAATATATATAGATTGATTGATTGATTGACAGTTACATAGATAGATATATAGATACATAAACAAATTGATAGAAAGATAGATAGATAGACAAACATGTAGATAGATAGATAAAACAAATAGAAAGGCAAATAGAAAGACTAATAGTAAGACAGATAGATTGATTATTGACAAATAAATAAGAAGATAGATAAATAAAAAGAAAATAGATATAAAGATAAACATTGATGATAGATTGGTAGATTAATAGATAGATAGACAAAAGATTTAAAAATAGATAGACAAAAATATATAGATAGATAAATAAATAGATATATGAAATATAATTAAATAGACAGATAGATATAGTTAGATATACATATAGATAGATAGATAGACAGATCTTTAGAGAGATAGACATATAGACAGACAGATTAATCGATAGATAGATAAATAGATAGATAGGTAGATAAATAGATAGATAGATAGATAGATCAACATATAGATAATATATAGATAAACAGAAATATATATAGATAGATAGATAAACAGAAAGATAGAAAGATAGACAACAAGATTGACAATTAAAAAGATAGATAGATAGAAAGATAGTTAGACAGAAAGATAGTTAGACAGAAAGATAGATATATTGATAGATACAAATATTATTGACAGATTGATAGATGATTGATAGGCAAATTGATAGGCACATAGATAGACAGACAGACATACAGATAGAAATATAGAAAAAATATTATTAGATAGATAGACATATAGAGAGACAGATAGATGGACATACATATAGATTGATAAATAGATATATAGATTATTAAACAGATACATTTATAGATATATAGATAAACAGATAGATAGATAAATAGATTGATAGACGATAGATAGTCAGATAAATAGATAGATAGATAGAAGATAGACGTATAATATCAATAAAAATCCAATATAGCTACGGACAATTCCTTAGCTAAATGGCATTTTCTGTTCTTAAATCGAATATAGCGACGGATAACGATGGATTAACGATGGAACTATTCCTAATCTAAAGTGCTCATCGCTAAAATTTTGCGAGGGAAAGTGTACCTAGCTAATAATTTTGCGACTGAAAAATTCCTATCAAAAAAAAAAATTTTCCTAGCAATATTACCAAGCTAATTGAGAGTTTCCATTGCTAAACAGATTAACTACGGAAGCTTTCCGTAATTAAAGTTCTCATCACTAAATATTAGAGATGGAAATAGTTCCTAGCAAAATAAATTTAGGGATGGAAAAAATCACTTGCAAAAATAAAGATTTCCCTTGCTAAATTAGTAAGGGAAAATTCCCTTGCTAAATTAGCTAGGGAATTGTCCCTATCTATTTTAATTTCAAAACTATTTTCAGAATTATTTTATTTTAATATTTTTTAATTAAATAATTTTTAATTTTTATATAAAATTCAATAAAAAGAGAAACTATAAATGATAATTTATAATTAAAAAAATTATTTAATAAATTATTATAATACAATTTTATACATAATTTAAACAAAAAAATAACAAAATCTTATTTTATCTTATTCATCAATGTATCTACCGATAGTGCATAAAGTATAATCTATCCATGCATTGACATTGCATACTCTGCCTCTTTCCTCTGATCACCAACTTTTTGTAGTGACAAAGCTGTCCGAGTCATGGTGCATCAGTGTAGTGAAAAATCCCTTCACTTATACAAGCTTCGTCTGGGGAACAATTCAGTACCATATCTGTAAAAAATTTAAATCACTCAATCAAATCAAAATAAATAACAAAAAGTTATGTTTTGATAATATATAATTTTGTAGTATATGTTTACATATATACTAGCATTTCACTCGTACATATTTATTGTTGTATTTGTATCTATAAACTAAAGTATTATGTGCACATATATACCGAGTACATATATACTCAGTATATATGTCCATAAAATACTTCAATATTATAAGTATTTATATATATATACATACTGAGTATACGTACGTATAGACCACATTTGTTGCTATTGCTACTGTTGTTGTTGCCGCTGCCGCTCCTACCACTACTGTCATTGCCGCTGCCACTACTACTACTGCCGTAGCTACTGCCGCTACTACCACTGTCGCTGCTATCATTTCCACCGCCACCAATGCCATCCCCACTACCACCACTGCCCTGCCATAGTTTTCGCCATAGCCATCGCTACCGCCACTGCCGCCGCTGCCACGGATGCCACTACTGATAATAAAAGTATGGTGGGCGATGATGCTCAACTAATGAACTTGAGATTTAGCGAGTATTCTACGAGGCGGCGAGATGCGTCTACCAAAATAGGACCCGTATTCCTCCTAGACTAGAATTACACAACACTACACGAGCATCATCATCATCATCATTCTAAGACCTAGTACAATTAGAACTAATCATTGTAGAACCTAGAGAAAAAAAAATTATTTACTCATACGTTCGCTTTGTACCATGTGATAATTGCATATCAATACAATTACTAAGATTTTTAAGACAACTCTATCTGCCTGGATGGCCTGGAGCTGAAATAAATTCATCCCACATCTTTAGGAAATGTCTAATATCCATGTCGTTTAATACCTACATTTGTGAGCAATGCACGATGATGACTAGACCAGCCCGAGCAACTATATATTCAAAAGTGTGTCTGTGTATAATTTGGTGCATCTGTATGACAATATATCATGCCTACAAATAAATAAATATATGCAGCTGCTTATATATATACTCGGTATATACGTTTGTATATACTACAGTATAAAAGTATGTATATACCGAGTATATTAAGTATATACTACAGTATAAAAGTACTCTATATATCGAGTATATACTTACATATATACTATAGTGTATATGTACGTATATACTTAGTATATACGTACAAATATACTCAGTATTATAACATATATACTGAGTATATGCGTAGAAATATACTCAGTATATACGAACATATATACTCGGTATATAAGTACTTATATATTCAATATATACGTAGATATACTCAGTATATCCGTACATTTATACCAAGTATATATGTACTTACATAATATAGTATTATATTTACATATATATATCATATAGCCTTAGATGACAACACACTTGTACTTTCATGCAAATACACATACCATCAAAGACAACATAAAAAAATCATATAGGACGTAAAAAGCACGCATATAGGTCTCTCAAGCATGGTCAGCATTTCTAGTTCTTTTTCCTCTGGTACTCCACGCATATAGAAAACATTGTTACACTTGCACACGGAGCATAACATACTACATTTACAACCAATACCTGATAATAAGCAGTCGTAGATATGAACAACGATGATGCATATCTGCACAAAATAAGAGTGTCAAGAACAAACCTGGGTGTTGCGTGGAATTAAATTTTTTTGGTTCATATCATAGCTTTAGAAGCTAAGGTGGTGTTCCCAGCACCATGGAGGATTAGCCAAGGCTTTTACAACATATAATAGGGTAAAAACTCAACCCAAAAAATTCAAGGATAAACAAACATATTCACAGATATATAAAATAGTTTATATACATGAACAAACACATTAAAGTTGATAGTCATACAGCTTCAACAAAAATTTAATTAAATAATTATTATTTTATATTAAATTGAATAAAAATAGAAACTATAAAAGATAAATTAAAATTATTAAAAAATCATTTATTAACTATTCTACTACTATATTTTACATTATTAAAAAATAACAAAATTTTATTTATCTTATTCACCAATGTATCTACCGACAGTGCATAAAGTATAATTTATCCATGCATGATGTTGCATTCGCTATATCTGTCTCTGATCACCAACTTTCTGCTGCGACAAAGATATCCGAGTCACGGTGCGTCAAGTCTAGTGAAAAATCCATTCACATATACAAGCTTCGTCTGGGGAACAATGAGGTACCATATCTGTAAAAAAATTAAACTACTCAATCAAATCAAAATAAATAAATAAAAGCCATGTTTTGATTAATATGTAATACTACAGTATATTTTACATATATACTAGCATTTCACTCGTACATATATTATTACTGTATTTGTATATATAAACTAAAGTATTATGTGTACATATATACTGAGCACATATATACTCAGTATATATGTACATAAAATACTGTAGTATTATAAGTACGCATATAAAGAGTAGATAAGTATGTATAT
>JAREIK010000905.1:256303-281106 GCA_029783825.1 Sapria himalayana | reverse complement strand
TCTTTTTGATGTTTTACTTCTTTTTATAAGTTTATATTTTTATTATTCAAAGTAAACTATTTAAATTATATCTGTCTTCCTAATAATTTATGTTTAATTTATAATTCTATAAAAATAAATTAATAAATAATTAAAATGAATATTTAAAACTATAATGAATACAAATAAAATAGAGATTTATAATTTATTATTCAGGATATACTAGTTTATTGGTTTAAGTATTTATGTGTTTTGGGGTTTAGTAATTTAAGTGTTTAGGCCTTTAGTGATTTATAATTTTTATTTAAAGAATGAAAAAATAAAAAATTTAATTTTTTGATTTTATTTATTTTTAAAGATTATAACCTTTGAAAATTTAATAATATTTATTTTTTTTTAAATATGAATATAATAATTTGTTATAATAATCTTAATAATTATATATAATGTAAACTCAATATAAATAAATTTACTAATACATATTATAATAATGATCAATAAAAAATTAAAAACAATTATTAATAAGAATGATATATATTAAAATAAAATTGTAAAATCTAAAATGATTCAAAATAAAAAAAATATATTACTAATTGATAAATTTTTGTTTTTACAATTTTGCCACTTTTTATAAGGATATTTATTTTTTTTGATAAAAATAAATTAATTAAATTAGATCTGTCTCACTAATAATTTATTCTGTAATTAATATTTCTATAAAAATAAACTGATAAATAATTAAAATAAAAATTTAAAATTATACTAAATAAAAATTAAATTGAGATTTATGATTTTTTATTAATGTACACATCTTTAATTGTTTAAGTATTTAAAGGTTTTGTAGTTTAAAAGTTTAGTAATTTATGATTTTAGGCATTTAGTGGGTATATGTTTTATTTTAACAATAAAATAACAAAAAAAAATTTGTAATTTTTTCTTATTTTCATAGGTTATAACCTTTGAAAATATAATAATATTTAAATTTTTTTGAAATGTGAATACAATATTTAGTTATAATAATATTAATAATTATATATCATATAAATTCAATATAAACAATTTTATTGATAGATAATTTAATAATGATCAAAATTTAAATTAATAAACTATTAATAAAAAGATTAATATTAATAAAAAAATATTTATAAAACCCAAATAGATTCAAAATTAAGTAAAATATCTTACTTAATAATTATTTTTAATTAATAAATTTTTACTTATTATATAAGCGTAAATACTTTTATTGATGAAAAAAAAATTATTTAAATTAAATTTCTCACACTCATAATTTATTTTGTAATAAATATTTCTATAGAAATAAACTAATAAATAATTAAAATAAATATTTAAAATTATAATAAATAGAAATAAAAATTAGATTTATAAATTATTAAGTAGTATATAGCAGTTTAATGGTTTATGTATTTATGCATTACGAGGTTTAAGAGTTTACTGATTGAACTGTGTATGCACTTACTGGTTATAGGTTTTATTTAAAAAAGAAATAATTAAAAAATATTTTTTTATTATTTTATGATATTTTGAAATGTTATAACCTTTGAAAATATAATAATTTTAAATTTTTTTCAAAAGTGAATTCAAAATTTAGTTATAATAATCATTATATTTATATTTCATACAAATTCAATTTAAATAATTTTATTGATAAATATTCTAATAATTATCAAAAAATAAATTAATAATCTATTATTAATAAGATAGATATAAATTAAAATATAATTACAAAACCTAAATTAATTCAGAAGGAAAGCAAAATATATTACTATATAATAAATTTTTGTTTTGAAATTTTTTGTTATTTTTATAAGTTTATTTATATTTTTTGATGAAAAATAATTTATATAAATTATATTTTCTAACTCATAATTTATATTGTAATTAATATTTAATAAAAATAACGAATAAATAATTAAAATGAATATTTTAAATTATAATGAAAAAACTAATATTAAGATTTCTTATTTATTATTTAGGGTATACCAGTTTTAAAGGAATATCTATTTAGGGTATTCGAGATTTCAAAGTTATTGAATTAAGTGTTTAGGCATTTAGTAGATTATAAGATTTATTTAAACAATGAAATAACATAAAAATTATTTTTGATATTTTCTCACATTTTCAAAGGTTATAACCTTTGAAAATATAATAATTTTAAATTTTTCTAAAAATGTGAATACAATATTTAGTAATAAGAATCATTATAATTATATATAATATAAACTAAATATAAAGAATTTTATTGATATATATGATATCAATTATCAGAAAATAAATTAATATGATATTATTAATATGATATATATAAATTAAAATATAATTTTAAAACCTAAAATTATTCAAAATCAAAGTAAAATTTATTACCAAATAAATATTTTTGTTTTTTAGTTTTTGCTTCTTTTTATAAGCATATATTTTTTTTTGATGAAAAATAAATTATTTAAATTATATTTAAGGTTTACTAGTTTAAAGTTTTAAGTATTTAGGGGCTTTTGTGTTTAGGAGTTTATAGATTTAAGTGGTCTATAAGTTTTATTTAAACAATGATATAACAAAAAATTTATATTTATTTTTTTTCTAATTTTTGAAGGTTATAACCTTTGAACATATAAAAATTTCTAAATTTTTTTTAAATGTAAATATAGTATTTAGTTATAATAATCTTAATAAATATAAGTCAATTAAATTCAATATAAATAATCACATTGCTAAATATTATAATAATGATCAATAAATAAATTAATAAACTATTATTAATAAGATAGATATTATTTAAAATATAATTGCAAAATATAAATTTATTCAAAATCAAAGTATCTATTACTTAATAATAATATATTTTAATATTTTGCTTTTTTTATAAGTTTATAATTTTGTTATTAAAAATAAATTATTTAAATTATATCTCTCTTCCTCATAATTTATTTTGTAATTTATAATTCTATAAAAATAAACTAATAAATAATTAAAATAAATATTTAAAATTATAATGAATACAAATAAAATTAAGATTTATTATTTATTATTCAGGATATACAGGTTTAATGGTTTAAGTATTTAGGTGTTTTGGGGTTTAGTCATTTAAGTGTTTATGCCTTAAGTGATTTTATCTAATTTTTGAAGGTTATAACCTTTAAAAGTATAATAATTTTTAAATTTTTTTTAAAATGTGAATATAATATTTAGTTATAATAATCTTTTTTAATTATATATAATGTAAAATCAATATAAATAATTTTATTAATAGATATTATAATAGTAATCAATAAATAAATTAATAAACTATTTTTAATTAGAATGATATATATTAAAATATAATTGCAAAATCTAAAATTATTCAAAATTAAATTAAAATAAATTACTAAATAATAATATTTTGTTTTAAAAATTTTTCTTCTTTTCATGATCTTATATTTTTTTGATGAAAAATAAATTATTTATTTTATATCTGTCTCACTAATAATTTATTTTGTAATTAATATTTCTATAAAAACAAACTGATAAATAATTAAAATTAATATTTAAAATTATAATAAATACAAATAAAATGAGATTTATTATTTATTATTTAGAGTATACTAATTTAAAGGCTTATGTATTTATGGGCTTCGGGGTTTAGGAGTTTAGTCATTACGAATCTAGGTATTTTGTGGTTTATAGATTTTATTTAATAAAATCTAATAACAAAAAATTTATTATTTTATTTTTTCTTATTTTCAAAGGTTATAACCTTTGAAAACTTAATAATTTTTAAATTTTTTTAAAATGTTAAAATATTATTTTGTTTTAATAATCTAAATAATTTTATATTATGTAAATTCAAATAAATAATTTGTTTTATAGATATTATGATGACAATAATAAATTAAATTAATAAACTATTATTAATAAGATAGATAATATATAAAATTTATTTGCAAAACCTAAAATGATTCAAGATCAAAGTAAAATATATTAATATGATAGATATTAAATAAAACTATTATTAATAAGATAAAATATATAGGTTTAAAAGATTATATATTTAGGAGTTTTGTGATTTAAGAATTTAGTGATTTAAGTGTTTAGGCATTTAGTAGTTTATAAGTTTTATTTAAAAAATAAAATAACAAAAAAAATATTTGTTATTTGTTCTCAATTTTGAAGGATATAACCTTTGAAACTGTAACAATTTTTTAATTTTTTTAAAATGTGATTACTATATTTAGTTATGATAATCTTAATAATTATATATCATGTAAATTCAATATAAACAATTATATTGATATATATTATAATAATGATCATACAAAAGATTAATATACAATTATTAATAAGATAAATATTATTTAAAATATATTTACAAAACCTAAAATGATTCAAAATCAAAGTGAAATATTTTACTAAATATTTATTTAAATTTTTAAATTTTTGTATCCATTTATAAGCTTATATATTGTTTGATGAAAAATAAATTATTTAAATTATATTTGTCTCACTTTTAATTTATTTTTTAATTTATATTTCTATAAAAATAAACTAATAAATAATTAAAATGTATATATAAAATTATAATGAATACTAATAAAAATAAGATTTATTATTTATTATTTAGGGTATACCTATTTAATGGTTTAAGTTTATTGTGGTTTTGGGGTTAATGAGTTTATTGATTTATATGTTTACACATTTAGGTGTTTATATGTTGTATTTAATCAATGAAATAACAAAAAATTTATTTTTATGAATTTTCGTGATTTTCAAACGTTATAACCTTTGAAAATATAATAATTATTTAATAGTCCTAAAATATGAATACAATGCTAAGTTATAACAATCTTAATAATTATAATTGATGTAAATTCAATATAAAAAATTTTATTAATATATATTATTTTTATGATCAAAAAATAAATTAATAAACTAATATTAATAAGATAGATATTATTTAAAATATATTTGAAGAACCCAAAATAATTTAAAATCAAAGTAAATTATATTACTAAATAAAATTTTAATATTTTTAAATTTTGTTTATTTTTATTAGCTTATTTTTTTTTGATAAAAAATAATTTATTTAAATTATATATGTGTTACTCATTATTTATTTTGTAAATAATATTTCTATAAAAATAATGAAAAAATTAATTAAAATGAATATTTAAAATTATAATGCATACAAATAAAAATGAGATTTATTATTTATTATTTAGGTTATATAGGTTTAATGGTTTAAGTATTTAGGGGGTTTTGGGGTTTAGGAGTCTAGAGATTTAAATGTTTTGGCATTTAGTGGTTTATTAGATTTATTTAAATTATAAAATAATAAAAAAATTATTTTTGTGATTTTTTATCATTTTTAAAGGATATAATCTTTGAAAATATAATAATTTTTAAATTTTTTTCAAATGTAAATATAATATTTAGTTATAATAATCATTATATTTCTAAGACATTTAAATTCAATATAAGTAATTTTATTGATAGATATTATAATAACGATCAAAAAATAAATTTATATACTATTATTAATAAGATTGATAGCATTAAAATATAAATGAAAAACCTATAATGATTCAAAATCAAAGTAAAATATATTACTAAATGATAATTTCTTGTTTTTAAATTTTTACTTCTTTTTATAAGCTTATATTAATTTTTTGATTAAAATAAATTATTAAAATTATATTTTTCTCACTCTTTATTTATTTTGCAATTAATATTTCTATTAAAAATAAGCTAATAAATAATTAAAATGAATATTTAAAATTATAATGAATACAAATTAAAATGAGATTTATGATTTATTATATATGGTATACTAGTTTAATGGATTATTAATTTTGGGGTTTTGTTGTTTAGGAGTTTAGCAATTTATGTTTTTAGGCATTTAATCATTTATAGTTTTTATTTATATAATAAAAGTAAAAATAATTTTTTTTGATTTTATCTGATTTTCAAAGGTTATAACCTTTAAAAATAAAATAATTTTTAAATTTTTTGATATGTGAATACCATGTATTATTATATTAATCTTACTAATTTTATATCATATAAATTCAATTTAAACAATTTTAATGATAGATAGTATAATAATTATCAAAAATTAAATTAATAAACTATTATTAATAATATAAATATTAATTAAAATATATTTACATAAGACAAAATGATTCAAAATCAAATCAAAATATATTAGTAAATAATAATATTTAATTTTCAAATATTTCCTTCTTTTTATAAGCTTATATTTAATTTTTATTAAAATAAATTATTTAAATAATATTTGCCTCACTCGAAAATTATTTTGTAATTAATTTTTCTAAAAAATTATATTATAAATAATTAAAATGAATATTTAAAATTATAATAAATAGAAATAAAAATGAGATTTATTATTTATTTAGTAGTATATAGTTGTTAAAAGGTTTATGTCATTATGGGTTTCGGGGTCTATGAGCTTACTGATTTAAGTAAGTAAGCATTTAATGATGAAATAACAAAAAAATTATTTTTATTTTTTTTTCGAATTTTTTAAGTTTATAACCTTTGAAATTATAATAAATTTAAATTTTTTTTCAAAAGTGAATACAATATTTAGTTATAATAATCATTATATTTATATATCATATAAATTAAATATAACCAATTTTATTGATAAATATTCTAATAATGATCAAAAAATAAATAAATAATATATTATTAATAAGATAGATATCAATTAAAATATAATTACAAATCCTAAAATAATTCAGAAGCAAAGCAAGATATATTATAATATAATAATTTTTTATTTTGAATTTTTTTTATTTTAAAAAGTTTATATATATTTTTTGATTAAAAATAATTTATATAAATTATATTTGTCTAACTCATAATTTATTTTGTAATTAATATTTATATAAAAATAAACAAATAAATAATTAAAATGAATATTTAAAATTATAATGAAAAAAAATGTGTTATAGTAATTATTATTCACGGTATACCAGTTTAATTTTAATTATATTTGTCTCACTAATAATTTATTTTGTAATTAATATTTCTATAAAAATAACCTGATAAATAATTAAAATAAAAATTTAAATTATACTGAATAAAAATTAAAATGAGATTTATGATTTATTATTAATGTATACCAGTTTAATGGGATAAGTATTTAGATGTTTTTTCATTTGAAAATTTAGCAATTTATGTTTTTAGGCATTTAGTGGTTTATAGGTTTTATTTAAATAATAAAATAATAAAAAAAATTTATAATTTTTTCTGATTTTCATAGGTTATAACCTTTGAAAATATAATAATATTTTAAATTATTAACTGTAAATATATTATTTTATTGATAATCAATATTAATAATTATATATAATATAAATTCAATATAAAAAATTTTATTGATAGATATTATAATAATGATCAAAAATTAAAGTACTAAACTATTAATAAAAAGATAGAAATTAATTAAAAAAATTTACAAAACCCAAATTGATTCAAAATTAAAGTAAAATATATAACTGGATAATAATTTTAAATTTTTAAATTTTTTATTTTTTTATATGTGTATATATATTATTTCATTAAAAAAAATTATTTAAATTATATTTGTCGCACTAATAATTTATTTCGTTATAAATATTTCTATAAAAATAAACTAATAAATAATTAAAATGAATATTTAAAATTATAATAAATAGAAAAAAAAATTAGATTTATTATTTATTATGTATTTTATATCGGTTTTATGGTTACTATATTTAGGCATTATGGGGTCTAGGAGTTACTTATTTAACTGTGTATGCATTTAGTAGTTTATAGCTTTTATTTATAAAATAAAAAAACAAAAAATTTCTTTATATTATTTTTTGATATTTTCAAAGGTTATAACCTTAGAAAAGATAATAATTTTTAAATTTTTTTCAAAAGTGAATTCAATATTTAGTTATAATAATCATTATATTTATATATCATATAAATTCAATATAAACTATTTAATTAATAAATATTTAATAATGATCAAAAAATAAATTAATAATCTATTATTAATAAGATAGATATCAATTATAATATAATTACAAAACCTAAAATGATTCAGAAGCAAAGCAAAATATATTACTATATAATAATTTTTTGTTTTGAAATTTTTTTTTCTTTTAAAAAGTTTATCTATTTTATTTTGATGAAAAATAATTTATAAAAATTATATTTGTGTAACTCATAATTTATTTTGTAATTAATATTTATATAAAAATAAACAAATAAATAATTAAATTTGAATATTTAAAATTAAAATGAAAAAAAATGAGATTTATTCTTTATTATTTAGGATATACCAGTTTAATTTAAATTAGATCTATCTCACTAATAATTTATTTTGTAATTAATATTTCTATAAAAATAAACTGATAAATAATTAAAATAAAAATAAAAATTAAACTGAATAATTAAAATAATTTATTTTATTTTTCTTTCAACTCTAGAATGATTGCTAAAGCTCTAACCAAAATAATAGGAACTTTTACTTTATCTCTATTATGTCTCATCATATTTGATGTTGAATCACTCGGCTATCAAAGGCAATTTGACTCATGTACGCTAACAGTCCAAACCAAAGTTGTACACCTATCTATTGAAATAGCTAGTTGTTGAGGATTCTATTTATATTGATTATTGTAATATCTTTTAAAATATTTCTCATGCACACACTCAAAGCTATTTTTTAAAATATTTCAATCAAGAATCAAAAAATTTATTTTATTGGCATGTCTAAGCCTTTTTTTTATATCCTCATGGATATCAAAAGTATCATTTCTTTCTTTTTATATTAAATGAGTTATGTATACAAGCTTACAATACCCAAAAAGGTGTAAATGGATCATTTTCAAATGTTTAAAAGGTTTTCATCATTGCTCAAAATATTAGTCTTGCATATTGACACTTGAGGTCAAAAATCAAAGGAAAAAGCCATGGTCATATTTCCAATCCCAAGAATTTTATCTATAGAAAGTTATAAAGAGTAGTACTCGAGCTTTAACTATTTCTAGGGTCATGACTTTTGCTCTTGAAAAATTTCCAAAGTTACAATCATTCCTAGTGCAATGACTTTGCAATATAAAGATAAAATGCACAAGATATGGTCATATCCAATACTTGGACCTAGTATTATAGTGATTAAATATGTATTCATGGTCATTATTAGTGCCATAACAATAAGTTCATAGAGAGACACAAGTTATGACATATTCTCATCTATATGATTTTGTGTTATAGAGACAAAATATATAATCATGACCATTGCTAATGCTACGATAATCTAAAGCAAGAAAGAGATTGAATCCATAACTCACCCCTTGAGTCAGACTTTGTGTTACATATACAAAAAGATAAATTTGTGACATTCCTAAAAGTTGTGAATTTCAATTTAAATTTAACACAATCATTTGATTATAAAAGTGCAAAACATGCGATTTAGGATATAGGGTTTATGGATTAGGGTTATAGTTTATGGTTTAAGGTTTAGGATTTAAAGTTAGGGTTTATGGCTTTTTTTGTTTTTTTTTTTGGAAAATATATACTTTATTTATCATTTAGGCACACAACTTGCAAGAGACTAAAAAGCAAACTAATTTAGGCCAGCCCACCAAATCCTATGCACCTTAATGATTTTATGCATAAAATAGATAAAAAAACATAAAGCCTAATAATTCCAAGAGTACGAATACAACTAAATCACCTCGCATTCCCGGAGTTCAGAGTTGGCATTAAAACATTATGCGCACTGCGTCCTTTCCATTCGGATTTGTCCAAGCCTTTTGGAGGAACCTTTATGATGCACCATATTAAAACTATGCAAAGATAAGATTGTGCATGTGTGTGACATGCAGCATCAAGCATTGACCTATGACACTGCTATACAATGGAATACATGTAAAACTGAATACCCATAAATCCACAAGTCCATATCTACGGCACTTTGTCAATTCATTTTCACCTTTGAATTCTACATTAGAGAACATACAAGATTGTGTGTGTGAGTATGTCATGATTCATCTCTACAAGTACATGATGCATACAAAGTCCAAAATACAAATAAGACTACAAACATAAACTACAAGTTTGAATCTGTTGCTCCCGAGTGGCTGGTCTGGACTCCATTGCAAACTGGCCATGCTTGGTGATGCTTCGGATTTTTCCGGCTCTCCAATTAATCATGGATTACCCGCTACTCCTGTTGGGCGATGGTTGGGTGGCCCTCTATGCTGCCTGATAGGGCTAGTGGGACCCACTCCTAGCAACTCATGGGTTTACTCCCGACCACTTTGCTCGGTCTCGTCAGTTGTATGAATGTAACCATCCCAGCTTGCTAGTGGGTCCCTCTACAAGATGGTGGGCCATACTTTTAGATTCTTCCTGGATTTGCTGGCCCCTCTAAATGCTACATCAAAATGGACAAGAATATGTGCACGTGTGTACTGTAGTCCATCGCTATGTGTGTGTGGTTCAGTAGTATCAGGGTTTAGGAGTTTAGTAATTTTAGTATTTAGATATTTTGTGGTTTATAGGTTTTATTTAAATAATTAAATAACAAAAGAATTATTTTTTTGATTTTTCTCATTTTCAAGGTTATAAGCATTGAAAATATTATAATTTTAAATTTTTTTTCAAATGTTAATACAATATATAATTATAATAATCATAAAAATTAAAAATATTGTAAATTCAATATAAATAATTTTATTGATCGATATTATAATACTGATCATAAAATAGATTAATAAACTATTATTAATAAGATAGATATTAATTAAAATATATTTGCTAAACCTAAAATGATTCAAAATCAAAGTAAAATATATTACTAAATAATAATTTTTTATTTTTAAATTTTTGATTCTTTTTATAAGCTTATAAATTTTTTTGATGAAAATAAATAAATTAAATTATATTTGTCTCATTCATAAATTTATTTTGCAATTAATATTTCTATAAAAATAAACTAATAAATAATTAAAATGAATATTGAAATTATAACGAATACAAATAAAAATGAGATTTATGAGTAATTATTTTGGGTATACCAGTTTAATGGTTTAAGTATTTAGGAGTTTAAAAGTTTAGTGATTTAAGTGTTTAGGCATTTATTAGTTTATATGTTTTATTTAAATAATGAAATACCAAAAAAAATTATTTTTCAAATTTTTTATCAATTTTGAAGGTTATAACTTTTTATAAATATAATAATTTTAAATTTTTATCAAATGTGAATACAATATTTAGTTATAATAAACTTAATAATTATATATCATGTAAATTAAAAATAAACAATTTTATTGATAGATATTAATAAACTAATTATAAATATAAATATAATAATGATCAAAAAATAAATTAATGAACTATTATTTATTGATAGATATTTATATTTTATTTATAAATACATAAACATTTAAAGATGCTTTAAATGTTTAGGTATTTAAGGGTTTTAGGGTTTTGGGGTTTAGGAGTTTAATGATTTAAGCATTTATGCATTTAGTAGTTTATAGGTTTTATATAAACAATAAAATAACAAAAAATTTTTTTTTGTGATTTTATCTCATTTTCAAAGATGATAACCTTTAAAAATATAATAATTTTTAAATTATTTTCAAATGTAAATATAATATTTAGTTATAATAATCTTTATACTTATATATCATGTAAATTCAATATAAACAATTTTATTGATAAATATTATAATAATCGTCAAAAAAATAAATTAATAATCTAGTATTAATAAGATAGATATCAATTATAATGTAATTACAAAACATAAAATGATTCAGAATCAAAGCAAAATATATTACTATATAATAATTTTTTGTTTTGAAAATTTTTTTTCATTTAAAAAGTTTATGAATAATTTTTTGATGAAAAATAATTTTACTAAATCTTTTTGCCTAGCTCAATTTATTTTGTAACTAATATTTATATATAAAAAAACAAATAAATAATTAAAATGAATATTTAAAATTATAATGAAAAAAAATGAGATTTATTATTTATTAATTATTATTTAGGGATACAATTTTAATTTAAATTAGATATGTCTCATTAATAAATTATTTTGTAATTAATATTTCTATAAAAATAAAATGATAAATAATTAAAATAAAAATTTAAAATTATACTGAATAAAAATTAAAATGAGCTTTATGGTTTATTATTAATCTATACCAGTTTAATAGAATAAGTATTTAGAGGTTTCGTCGTTTAGTAGTTAAGCAATTTATGTTTTTAGGCTTTTAGTGGTTTATAGGTTTTATTTAAAATATAAAATAACAATAAATATATTTTTATTATTTTTTGATATTTTCAAAGGTTATAACCTTTGAAAATATAATAATTTTTAAATTTTTTTCAAAAGTGAATAAATATTTATTTATAATAATCATAATAATTATATATCATATAAATTCAAAATAAATGATTTTATTGATAGATATTCTAATAATTATCAAAAAATAAATTAAAAATCTATTATGAATAAGATTGATATTACTTAAAATATAATATCAAAACCTAAAATGATTCATATGCAAAGGAAAATATATTACTTAATAATAATTATTTGTTTTTAAATTTTTATTCTTTTTATAAGCATATCTATTTTTTGATGAAAAATATTTTTAATAAATTATATTTTTAATCCATAATTTATTTGATAATTAATATATATATAAAAATCAAAAACTAAACAATCAAAATGATTTTTTTAAATTATAATAAAAACAAATAAAAATGAGATTTCTTAATTATTATTTACTGTATACTGGTTTAAAGAATTATCTATATAGGGGTACCAGAATTTTGTAGTTTAGTCATTTAAGTATTTATGCATTTAGTCATAATAATCATTAAATTTATATATCATATAAATTCAATATAAACATTTTTATTGATAAATATTCTAATAATGATCAAAAAATAAATTAATAATCTATTATTAATAACATATATATTAATTAAAATATAATTACAAAATATTAAATGATTCAGAAGAAAAGCAAAATATATTACTATATAATAATTTTTTGTTTAAAATTTTTTTTTTTTAAAAAGATTATTTATAATTTTTTGACAAAAAATAATTTATATAAATTATATTTATTTGACTCATAATCTATTTTTTAATTAATAATTATATTAAAATATACAAATAAATAATTAAAATGAATATTTAAAATTATAATAAAAAAATGAGTTTTATTATTTATTATTTAGGGTATACCGGTTAAATTTAAATTAGATTTATTTAACAAATAATTTATTTTGTAATTAATATTTCTATTAAATAAACTGATAAATAATTAAAATAAAAATTTAAAATTAAACTGAATAAAAATTAAAATGCAATTTATGATTTATTATTAATGTATACAAGTTTAATTGTTTAAGTATTTAGAGGTTTTGTCATTTAGGAGTTTAGCAATTTATGCTTTAGGAATTTAGTGGTTTATAGGTTTTATTTAAACAATAAAATAAAATAAAAATTTCGTAATTTTTTCTCATTTTCATAGGTCATAACCTTTGAAATTATAATAATATTTAAAATTTTTTGAAATGTATATACAATATTTAGGTATAATAATATTAATAATTATATATCATATAAATTCAATATAAATAATTTTATTGATAGATATTAAAATAATGATCAAAAATTAAATTAATAAACTATTAATAATAAGATAAATATTAATATAAAAATATTTACAAAACCCAAATTTATTCAAAAATAAAGTAAAATATATTACTTAATAATAATTTTAAATTTTTAAATTTTTACTTATTATATAAGCGTAAATACTTTTATTAATTAAAAAAATTATTTAAATTATAATTCTCGCACTCATAATTTATTTTGTAATAAATATTTCTATAGAAATAAACTAATAAATAATTAAAATGATTATTTAAAATTATAATAAATAGAAATAAAAATTAGATTTATTAATTATTATGTAGTATATAGCGGTTTAATGGTTTATGTATTTAGGCATTATGAGGTTTAGAATTTTACTGATTTAACTGTGTATGCATTTAGTGGTTATAGGTTTTATTTTATAAATAAATAAACAAAAAATTTATTTTTATTATTTTTTGATATTTTCGAATGTTATAACCTTTGAAAATATAATAATTTTTAAATTTTTTTAAAAAGTGAATTTAATATTTAGTTATAATAATCATTATATTTATATTTCATATAAATTCAATATAAATAATTTTATTGATAAATATTCTAATAATGATCAAAAAATAAATTAATAATCTATTATTAATAAGATAGATATCAATTAAAATATAATTACAAAACCTAAAATGATTCAGAATGAATCCAAAATATATTACTATATAATAAATTTTTATTTTGAAATTTTTTCTGCTTTTTATAAGTTTATCTATATTTTTTGATTAAAAATAATTTATATAACTTATATTTGTCTAACTCATAATTTATATTATAATAAATATTTAATAAAAATAAACGAATAAATAATTAAAATGAATATTTTAAATTATAATGACAAAAATAATATTGAGATTTATTATGTATTATTTAGGGTATACCAATTTAAAAGGATTATCTATTTAAGGTTTTCGAGATTTCGGAGCTATTGACTTAAGTGTTTAGGCATTTAGTAGTTTATAGGATTTATTTAAACAATGAAATAAGAACAAAATTATTTTATATATTTTCTCACATTTGCAAAGGTTATAACCTTTGAAAATATAATAATTTTAAATTTTTTTAAAAATTGAAATCAATATTTAGTAATAATAATCATTATAATTATATATAATATAAACTAAATATAAACAATTTTATTGATAGATATAATATAAATTATCAAAAAATAAATTAATATGCTTTTATTAATATGATATATATAAATTAAAATATAATTGCAAAACCTAAAATTATTCAAAATCAAAGTAAAATTTATTACCAAATAATAATTTTTGTTTTTTAGTTTTTGCTTCTTTTTATAAGCTTATATGTTTTTTTGATGAAAAATAAATTATTTAAATTATATTTAGGTTTACGAGTTTAAAGTCTTAAGCATTTAGGTGTTTTTGTGTTTAGAAGTTTATAGATTTAAGTATTTAGTCATTTAGTGGTCTATAAGTTTTATTTATACAATGATATAACAAAAAGTTTATTTTTATTTTTTTTTCTAATTTTTGAAGGTTATAATCTTTGAAAATATAAAAATTTCTAAATTTGTTTCAAATGTAAATATAATAGTTAGTTATAATAATCATAATAAATATAAGTCTTTTAAATTAAATATAAATAATCACATTGCTAGATATTATAATAATGATCAATAAATAAATTAATAAATGATTATTAATAAGATAGATATTATTTAAAATATATTTGCAAAATCTAAATTTATTCAAAATCAAAGTATATATTACTAAATAATAATTTTTTTTAATATTTTGCTTTTTTTATAAGTTTATATTTTTGTTATTAAAAATAAATTATTTAAATTATATTTGTCTTCCTCATAATTTTTTTTTGTAATTTATAATTCTTTAAAAATAAACTAATAAATAATTAAAATAAATATTTAAAATTATAATGAATACGAATAAAATTGAGATTTAATATTTATTATTCAGGATATACACGTTTAATGGTTTTAGTATATAGGTGTTTTGGGGTTTAGTCATTTAAGTATTTATTCCTTATGTTATTTTATCTAATTTTAGAAGGTTATAACCTTCGAAAATATAATAATTTTTAATTTTTTTTAAAATGTGAATATAATATTTAGTTATAATAATCTTGAAAATTATATATAATGTAAAATCAATATAAATAATTTTATTAATAGATATTCTAATAATGATCAATAAATAAATTAATAAACTATTATTAATTAGAATGATATAAATTAAAATATAATTGCAAAATCTAAAATTATTCAAAATTAAATTAAAATAAATTATTAATAATAATATTTTGTTTTAAAAATTTTGAATCTTTTTACGAGCTTATATTTTTTTGATGAAAAATAAATTATTTAAATTATATCCGTCTCACTAATAATTTAATTTTTAATTAATATTTTAATAAAAATAAACTGATAAATAATTAAAACGAATATTTAAAATTATAATAAATACTAATAAAAATCAAATTTATTATTTATTATTTAGAGTATACTAATTTAAAGGCTTATGTATTTATGGGCTTCGAAGTTTAGAAGTTTAGTCATTAACAATTTAGGTATTTTTTGGTTTATAGATTTTTTTTTAAAAATCTAATAACAAAAAATTTATTATTTTTTTTTTCTTAATTTTAAAGTTATAACCTTTGAAAACTTAATAATTTTTAATTTTTTTTAAAATGTGAAAATATTATTTTGTTATAATAATCTAAATAATTATTTATTATGTAAATTCAATATAAATTATTTTTTTTATAGATAATATGATGATGATAATAAAATAAATTAATAAACTATTATTAATAAGATAGATATTTAATAAAATTTATTTGAAAAACCTAAAATGATTCAAAATGAAAGTAAAATATATTAATAAGATATATACTATTATTAATAAGATAAAAAATACTGGTTTAAAATATTATATATTCAGGAGTTTTGGGATTTAAGAATTTATTGATTTAAGTGTTTAGGCATTTAGTAGTTTATAGGTTTTATTTAAAAAATAAAATAACAAAAAAAAAATTTTTGTTATTTATTCTCATTTTTGAAGGATATAAACTTTGAAACTATAACAATTTTTATATTTTTTTTAAATGTGAATACTATATTTGGTTATGATAATCTTAATAATTATATATCATATAAATTTAATATAAACAATTATATTGATAAATATTATAATAATGAACATACAAAAGATTAATAAACAATTATTAATAAGATAAATATTATTTAAAATACATTTGCAAAACCTAAAATGATTCAAAATCAAAGTGAAATATTTTACTAAATATTAATTTTAAATTTTTAAATTTTTGTATCCATTTATAAGCTTATATATTTTTTGATGAAAAATAAATTATTTAAATTATGTTTGTCTCACTATTAATTTATTTTTTAATTTATATTTCTATAAAAATAAACTAATAAATAATTAAAATGTATATATAAAATTATAATGAATACTAATAAAAATGAGATTTATGATTAATTATTTAGGGTATACCTATTTAATGGTTTATGTTTATTGTGGTTTTGGGGTTAATGAGTATATTGATTTATATGTTTACACATTTAGGTGTTTATAGGTTTTATTTAATCAATGAAATAACAAAAAATTTATTTTAATGAATTTTTGTGATTTTAAAAGGTTATAACCTTTGAAAATATAATATTTTTTCAATAGTTCTAAAATATGAATACAATACTTAGTTATAATAATCTTAATAATTCAATTTCATGTAAATTCAATATAAAAAATTTTATTAATATATATTATTTTTATCATCAAAAAATAAATTAATAAACTATTATTAATAAGATAGATATTAATTAAAATATATTTGCAGAACCAAAACTAATTCAAAATCAATGTATATTATATTACAAAATAAAATTTTAATATTTTGAAATTTTGTTTATATTTATAAGCTCATATTTTTTTTCATAAAAAATAATTTATTTAAATTATATATGTCTCACTCATTTTTTATTTTGTAATTAATATTTCAATAAAAATAAACTAAAAAATAATTAAAATGAATATTTAAAATTATAATGAATACAAATAAAAATGAGATATGTTATTTATTATTTATGTTATATAGGGTTAATTGTTTAAGTATATAGGGGGGGTTGGGGTTTAGGAGTCTAGATATTTATTTGTTTAGGCATTTAGTAATTTATAAGTTTTATTTAAATAATAAAATAATAAATAAATTATTTTTGTGATTTATTATCATTTTTGAAGGTTATAACCTTTGAAAATATAATAATTTTTAAATTTTTTTCAAACATAAATATAATATTTAGTTATAATAATCTTAATAATTATAAGAAATTTAAATTTAATATAAATAATTTTATTATTAGATATTATAAACTTGCTCAAATAATAAATTAATATACTATTCTTAATAAGAATGATTGCAATTAAAATATAATTACAAAACCTATATCTAATCAATTATAATCAAAGTAAAATATATTACTAAATAATAATTTTTTTTTTAAATTTTTCCTTATTTTTTTAAGCTTATATATTTTTTATTAAATATAAATTATTTAAATTTTATTTGTCTCATTCGAAATTTATTTTGAATTAATTTTTCTAAAAAATTAAACTATAAATAATTAAAATGAATATTTAAAATTATAATAAATAGAAATATACATAAGATTTATTATTTAATAAGTAGAGTATAGCTATTAAAAGGTTTATGTATTAATGGGTTTCGGGGTTTAAGAGCTTACTAATTTAAGTAGTAATCATTTAATGATCTATAGATTTTATTTAAAAAATGAAATAACAAAAATTTATTTTTATTATTTTTTCTCATTTTTTAAGGTTATAACTTTTGAAAATATAATAATTTTTAAATTTTTTTCAAAAGTGAATACAATATTTATTTATAATAATCATAATAATTATATATCATATTAATTCAATATAAACAATTTTATTGATAGATATTCTAATAATTATCAAAAAATAAATTAAAAATCTATTATGAATAAGATTGATATTACTTAAAATATAATATCAAAACCTAAAATGATTCAAAAGCAAAGCAAAATATATTACTAAATAATAATTATTTGTTTTTAAATTTTTATTCTTTTTATAAGCTTATCTATTTTTTGATCAAAAATAATTTTTATAAATTATATTTTTAACTCATTATTTATTTTATAATTAATACAAATATACAAATAAAAAACTAAAAATCAAAATAATTTTTTTAAATTATAATGAAAACAAATAAAAATGAGATTTATTAATTATTATTTAGTGTATATAGGTTTAACGGATTATCTATATAGGGGTATCGAAATTTTGTAGTTTAGTGATTTAAGTGTTTAGGCATTTTGTGGTGTATAGGTTTTATTTAAACAATGAAATAATAAAAAAATTATTTTTATTTATTTTTTTCACATTTTCAAAGGTTACAACCTTTGAAAATATAATAATTTTAAAATTATTTTCAAAAGTGAATATAATATTTAGTCATAATAATCATTATATTTATATTTCATATAAATTATATATAAACATTTTTATTGATAAATATTCTAATAATGATCAAATAATAAATTAATAATCTATTATTAATAAGATATATATCATTTAAAATATAATTACAAATATTAAAATGATTCAGAAGCTAAGCAAAATATATTACTATATAATGAGTTTTTGTTTTGAAATTTGTTTTTAAAAATTTATCTATATTTTTTTTGATGAAAAATAATTTATATAAATTATATTTGTTTAACTCATAATTTATTTTGTAATTAATATTTATATAAAAATATACAAATAAATAATTAAAATGAATATTTAAAATATAATGAAAAAAAATAAGTTTTATTATTTATTATTTAGGGTATACCAGTTTAATTTAAATTAGATCTTTCTAACTAATAATTTATTTTGTAATTAATATTTCTTTAAAAATAATCTGATAAATAATTAAAATGAAAATTTAAAATTAAACTGAATAAAAATTAAAATAAAATTTATGTATTATTATTAAGGTATACCAGTTTAATTTTTTAAGTATTTAGAGGTTTTGTCATTTAGGAGTTTAGTGATTTATGTTTTTACTCATTTATCAGTTTATAGGTTTTATTTTATCAATAAAATAATAAAAAAAAATTTGTAATTTTTTCTCATTTTCATAGGTCATAACCATTGAAAATATAATAATATTTAACATTTTTTGAAATGTGAATATAATATTTAGATATAATAATATTAATAAATATATATTATATAAATTCAATATAAACAATTTTATTGATAGATATTATAATAATGATCAAAAATTAAATTAATAAACTAGTAATAATAAGATAGATATTAATTAAAAAATATTTACAAAACCCATAATGATTCAAAATTAAAGCAAAATATATTACCTAATAATAATTTTTAATTTTTAAATCTTTACTTATTTTATAAGGGTAAATACTTTTATTGATTAAAAATAAATTATTTAAATTATATTTCTCGCACTCATACTTTATTTTGTAATAAATATTGCTATAAAAATAAACTAATAAAAAATTAAAATGAATATTTAAAATTATAATAAATAGAAATGAAAATTAGATATTTTAATTATTAAGTAATATATAGAGGTTTAATGGTTTATGTATTTTGGCATTATGGGGTTTAGGAGTTTACTGATTTAACTGTGTATGCATTTAGTGGTTATAGGTTTTATTTAAAAAATAAATAAACAACAAATTTATTTTTATTATTTTTTGATCATTTCAAATGTTACAACCTTTGAAAATATAATAATTGTTAAATTTTCTTCAAAAGTGAATTCAATTTTTAGTTATAATAATAATTATATTTATATTTCATAAAAATTCAATATAAATAATTTTATTGATAAATATTTTAATAATGATCAAAAAATAAATTAATAATCTATTATTAATGAGATAGATATCAATTAAAATATAATTACACAAAAATGATTCGGAAGGAAAGCAAAATATATTACTATATAATAAATTTTTGTTTTGAAATTTTTTTTCTTTTTATAAGTTTATCTATATTTTTTGATGAAAAATAATTTATATAAATTATATTTGTCTAACTCATAATTTATATTGTTATTAATATTTAATAAAATAAATGAATAAATAATTAAAATGAATATTTTAAATTATAATGAAAAAAATAATATTGAGATTTATTATTTATTATTTAAGGTATACCAGTTTAAAAGGATTATCTTTTTAGGGTTTTAGAGATTTAGGAGTTATTGATTTAAGTGTTTTGGCATTTAGTGGTTTATAGGATTTATTTAAATAATGACAAAACAAAAAAAATTATTTTTGATATTTTCTCACAATTTCAAAGGTTATAACCTTTGAAAATTTAATAATTTTAAATAATTTAAAAATGTGAATACAATATTTTGTAATAATAATCATTATAATTATATATAATCTAAACAAAATATAAAGAATTTTATTGATAGATATTAAATCATTTATCAAAAAATAAATTAATATGCTATTATTAGTATGATAGATATAAATTAAAATATATTTGCAAAACCTAAAATTATTCAAAATCAAAGTAAAATTTATTAATAAATAATAATTTTTTTTTTAGTTTTTGCTTCTTTTTATTAGCTTATATATTTTTTTGATGAAAAATAAATTATTTAAATTAAATTTGTATCACTCATAATTTATTTTGTACTTAATATTTTAATAAATTATTTAACTTATAATTAAGATTTACGAGTTTAAAGGTTTAAGTATTTAGGTGCTTTTGTGTTAAGGAGTTTCTAGATTTAAGTGTTTAGGGATTTAGTGGTTTATAAGTTTTATTTAAACAAAGATATAGCAAAAAATTTATTTATTTTATTTTTTCTAATTTTTGAAGGTTATATCGTTTGAAAATATAATAATTTTTAAATTTTTTTTAAAAGTAAATATAATATTTATTTATAATAATCTTCAAAATATAAGTCATTTAAATTCAATATAAATAATTACATTGCTAGATATTATAATAATGAACAAAAGATAAATTAATAAACTATTATTAATAAAATAGATATTATTTAAAAGTATTTGCAAAATCTAAATTTATTCAAATCAAAGTAAAATATATTACTAAATAATAATTTTTTTTAATGTTTTGCTTTTTTTATATGTTTATATTTTTGTTATTAAAAATAAAATATCTAAATTATATTTTTCTTACTCATAATTTATTTTCTAATTTATAATTCTATAATAATAAACTAATAAATAATTAAAATGAATATTTAAAATTATAATGAACACAAATAAAATTGAGATTTATTATTTATTTTTTAGGATATACCGGTTTAATGGTTTAAGTATTAAGGTGTTTTAAGGTTTAGAAGTTTAGTTATTTAATTGTTTAGACTGTTAGTGATTTAATTGTTTAGACCTTTATTGATTTATAGTTTTTATTTTAAGAATGGAAAAATAAAAAATTTAGTTTTTTGATTATTTTTTATTTTTGAAGGCTATAACCTTTGAAAATATAATAATTTTTAATTTTTTTAAATATGAATATAATATTTAGTTATAATAATCTTAATAATTATATATAATGTAAACTCAATATAAATAATTTTATTGATAGATATTATAATAATGATCAATAAATAAATTAATAAACGAGTATTTATAAGATTGATATAAATTAAAATATAATTGTAAAATCTAAAATGATTCAAAATCAAAATAAGATATATTACAAAATAATAATTAATTATTTTTTAAAATTTTCCTTTTTTTATCATCATTTTTTTAATGATAAATAAATTATTTAAACTATATATGTCGCACTAATATTTTATTTTGTAATTAATATTTCTATAAAAATAAACTGATAAATAATTAAAATGAATATTTAAAATTATAATGAATACTAATAAAAGTTAGATTTATGATAAATTATTTGGACAATACTAATTTAAAGTTTTAAGTATTTATGGGGTTCGGGGTTTAGGAGTTTAGTCATTTTAGAATTTAGTCATTTAGTGGTTTATAGGTTTTATATAAAAAATAAAATAACAAAAAATTTAATTTTGTTATTTTTTCTCATTATTGAAGGTTATAACCTTTGAAAATATAATAATTTTTAAATTTTTTTAAAAAGGAAATATAATATGAAGTTATAATAATCATTATAATTATATATCATATAAATTCAATATAAACTATTTTATCGATATATATTATAATAATGATCATAAAATAGTAAAAAACAATTATTAATAAGATAAATATTGTTTAAAATATATTTTCTAAACCTAACATGATTCAAAATCAAAGTTAAATATTTTACGAAATATTAATTTTAAATTTTTAAATTTTTGTATCCATTTATAAGCCTAAATATTTTTTGATGGAAAATAAAATATTTAAATTTTATTTTCACACTAATAATTTATTTTTTAATTTATATTTCTATAAAAATAAACTAATAAATAATTAAAATGTATATTTAAAATTATAATGAATACTAATAAAAATGAGATTTATTATTTATTATTTAGGGTATAACTTTTTAATTGTTTAAGTTTTTTGTGGTTTTGGGGTTCAGGAGTTTATTGATTTATATGTTTGCAAATATTCGTGTTTATAGGTTTTATTTAATCAATGAAATAACAAAAAATTTATTTTTATGAGTTTTTGTGATTTTCAAATGTTATAACCTTTAAAAATATAATAAATTTTTAATTATTATAAAATATGAATACAATAATTAGTTATAATAATCTTAAAAATTATATTTGTTGTAAATTGATTATATAAAAATTTATTAATATATATTATTATAATGATCAAAAAATAAAATAATAAACTATTATTAATAAGATAGATATTAATTAAAAAAATATTTGCAGAAACCAAAATAATTCAAAATCAAAGTAAATTATATTACTAAATAAAATTTTAAATTTTTGAAATTTTGTTTATTTTTATAAGCTTATTTTTTTTCATAAAAAAAATTTATTTAAATTTATATGTCTCACTCATTATTTATTTTGTAATTAATATTTCTATAAAAATAAACTAAAAAATAATTAAAATGAATATTTAAAATTGTAATAAATACAAATCAAATTGACATTTATTATTTATTATTTTGGTTATATAGGTTTAATGGTTTAAGTATTTAGGGGGTTTTGTGGTTAAGGAGTCTAGATATTTAAATGATTAGGCATTTAGTGGTTTATATGTTTTATTTAAATAATAAAATAATTAAAAAAATATTTTTGAGATTTTTTATCATTTTTGAAGGTTATAACCTTTGAAAATGTAATAATTTTTAAATTTTTTTTCAAATGTAAATATAATATTTAGTTATAATAATCTTAATAATAAAAAGACATTTAAATTCAATATAAGTAATTTTATTGTTGGATATTATAAAAATGATCAAATAATAAATTAATAAACTATTATTAATAAGATTGATATTAATTAAAATATAATTGCAAAACCTATATATAATGATTCAAAATCAAAGTAAAATATATTACTAAATAATAATTTTTTTGTTTTTATATTTTTACTTCTTTTTATGTGCTTATATATTTTTTTTGATTAAAAATAAATTATATAAATTATATTATCTCGCTCATTATTTATTATGTAATTAATATTTCTACGAAAAATAAACTAATAAATAAGTAAAATGTATATTTAAAATTATAATGAATACAAATTCAAATGAGATTTATGATTTATTATATGTGGTATACCGGTTTAATGGTTTGATTATTTAGGGGTTTTGTAGTTTAGGAGTTTATTAATTTATGTTTTTTGGTTTTTAGTGGTTTATAGGTTTTATTTGTATAATAAAAATAATTTTTTTTTTAGATTTCTTCTGATAATCATAGGAAATAACCTTTAAAAATAATATAATTTTTAAAATTTTTAGAAATGTGAATACTATGTATAATTATATTAATCTAAATATATTACTATATGATAATTTTTTGTTTTGAAATTTTTTTTTCTTTTAAAAAGTTTATCTATATTATTTTGATGAAAAATAATTTATATAAATTATATTTGTGACTCTTA
>JAREIK010000905.1:191396-253303 GCA_029783825.1 Sapria himalayana | reverse complement strand
TGGTTTATAGGATTTATTTAAACAATGAAATTACAAAAAAAATTATTTTTGTTATTTTTTCACATTTGAAAAGGTTATAACATTTGAAAATATAATAATTTTAAAATTTTTTAGAATGTGAATAAAATATTTAGTAATATTAATTATTATAATTATATATAATATAAACTAATTATAAATAATTTTATTGATAGATATTGTATCAATTATCAAAAAATAAATTAATAAACTATTATTAATATGATAGATATAATTTAAAATATAATTACAAAACCTAAAATGATTTAAAATTAAAGTAAAATTTATTATTAAATAATAATTTTTGTTTTTAAATTTTTACTTCTTTTTATAAGATTATATATTTTTTTATTAAATGTAAATTAATAATATTATATTTGTCTGACTAATTAATTATTTTTTAATTAATATTTATATAAAAAATAAACTACTAAATATTTAAAATTATAATGAATACAAATTAAAATGAGATTTATGATTTATTATTGCTGTATATTTAATTTATTTTTGATAATCTATTTGTAAAACCAAATATTTTTTTCTGTTTTAATATTTTCATGTAAGTGTAGGAAAACAAAATATTAAGAGGCCGGGGAAGCAGTAGTAGCACAATAACTGAGGTCTCGCTGACCGGACAGTTGGCCGAAATTGGAGCAGAGCCCGACCAATCTTATGATCCAACCCGCTCCGGTTAAATGAACCGAGAAAAATTTTAATATAAAATGTTTTGTAATTTTATTTTCGGGTGGCTATTTTTGGACTCATGGAACTGTTCACTGTCTCTCTCTATTTTCTCTGTGCCATTTATCATGACTATTCTGTGTGCTACATACTATAAGACATTTATGTTGCTTCAATCTGTAACGCCTAAGTATTTTCTTGTGGATTTAGCTAGTCGTACTGAGCGACTAGCGAACTACGTTATTTTTGGTGTTTATTTATTGTTTTTTGATTCTATCATGGATGGTTGCTGAATTGGGATATATATATTGCTTGTTTTCTATTGTTTCTGTGTTTCTGTATCTCAATCTCACTACCATGGAAGCATATTTGCCCAAAATTTATTAAATATTATTTAGGGTATACCGGTTTAAAAGATTATCTATATAGGGGTATCGGGATTTTGTAGTTTAGTGATTTAAGTATTTAGGCATTTAGTGATTTATAGGTTTTATTTAAACAATGAAATAACAAAAAAAATATTTTTTTTTATTTTTTCACATGTTCAAAGGTTATAATCTTTGAAAATATAAAAATTTTAAAACTTATTTCAAAAGTGAATACAATATTTAGTTATAATAATTATTAAATTAATATATCATATAAATTCAATATAAACATTTTTATTGATAAATATTCTAATAATGATCAAAAAATAAATTAATAATCTATTAATAATAAGTTAGAATATCAATTAAAATATAATTACAAAACATAAAATGATTCAGAAACAAAGCAAAATATGTTACTATATAATATTTTTTTTGTTTTTAAATTTTTTCTTTTATTAAGTCTATCTATATTTTTTTGTTGAAAAATAATTGATATAAATTATATTTGTATAACTTATAATTTATTTATTAATTAATATTTAAAATTATAATGAATAAAATAAAAATGATATTTATTTTTTATTATTTAGCATATACATGTTTAAAAAAATTATCTATTTACGATTTTCGAGATTTAGAAGTTATTGATTTAAGTATTTAGGCATTTAATGGTTTATAGGTTTTATTCAAACAATGAAAAACAAAAAATATATTTTTGATATTTTTTCAAATTTCAAAGGTTATAACATTTGAAAATATAATAATTTTAAAATTTTTAAAAATGTGAATACAATATTTAGTAATAATAAATATTATAACTATATATAATATAAACTAAATATAAACAATTTTATTGATAGATATTATATCAATTATCAAAAAATAAATTAATAAACTATTATTAAATGATAGATATAAATTAAAATAAAATTAAAAAAGCTAAAATTATTCAAAATCAAAGAAAAATTTATTACTAAATAATAATTTTTTTTTCAGTTTTTGCATTATTTTATTAGCTTATATGTTTTTTTGATGAAAAATATATTATTTAAATTATATTTGTATCACTCATAATTTATTTTGTAATTAATATTTCTCTAAATTATTTAAATTATATTTAAGGTTTACGAGATTAAAGGTATAAGTATTTAGGGGCTTCGGCATTTAGGAGTTTAGATATTTATGTATTTAGGCATTTAATGGTTTATAAGTTTTATTTAAACAATAATATAACAAAAAATTTCTTTTTGTTATTTTTTCTCATTTTTGAAGGTTTAATTATATTTGTATTACTCATAATTTATTTTTATATCAATGATATATCAAAAAATTTATATGTTTATTTTTGAAGGTTTTATTTAAACAATGATATACAAATACAAACAATTATATTTGTATCACTCATACTTTTTTTCTGATTTTTGAAGGTTTATTTAAATATTTCTCCATTTTTCTCATTTAATGGCATTTAATGTTTTTCTCATTTAATTGTTTATAAGTTTTATTTAAAATTTATAAGTTTAGATATAACTTTGAAAATATATAAATTTTTTTTATATGTGAATACTATATTTAGTTATTATTATCTTAGGAATTATGTATCATGTAAATTTAATATAAACAATTATTTTGAAATATATTATATTAATGATAAAAAAATAAATTAATAAACTATTATTAATAAGATAGATATTATTTTAAATATATTTGCAAAATGTAAATTTATTCAAAATCAAAGTAAAATTATTACAAAATAATACTTTCTTTGATGTTTTGCCTTTTTTTATAAGTTTATATTTTTTGTTATTAAAAGTAAATTATTTAAATTATATTTGTCTTCATCATAATTAATTTTTAATTTATAATTCTATAAAAATAAACCAATAAATAATTAAAATGAATATTTAAAATTATAATGAATACAAATAAAATAGAGATTTATTATTTATTATTTATTATTTATTATTTATTATTTATTATTCAAGATATACTAGTTTAATGGTTTAAGTATTCAGGTGTTTTGGGGTTTAGTGATTTAATTGTTTAGGCCTTTAGTTATTTAATGTTTTTATTTAAAGAATGAAAAAATAAAAAATTTAATTTTTTGATTTTTTTTAATTTTTGAAGGTTATAACCTTTGAAATTATAATAATTTTTAATTTTTTTTAAATGTGAATATAATATTCAGTAATAATAATCTTAATAATTATATATATGTCTCACTCATAATTTATTTTGTAATTAATATTTCTATAAAAATAAACAGATAAATGATTAAAATAAATTTTAAAATTATACTTAATAAAAATTAAATTAAGATTTATGATTTTTTATTAATGTATACCTATTTATTGTTTTAAGTATTTAGCAGTTTTGTCGTTTAGGAGTTTAGCAATTTATGTTTTTAGGCATTTAGTGGTTTATAGGTTTTATTTAAACAATAAAATAACAAAAAAAATTGTATTTTTTCTAATTTTCATAGGTTATAAGCTTTGAAAACATAATAATATTTAAAATTTTTTGAAATGTGAATACAATATTTAGTTATAATAATATTAATAATTATATATCATATAAATTCAATATAAACAATTTTATTGATAGATAATATAATAATGATCAAAATTTAAATTATTAAACTATTAATAAAAAGATTGATATTAATTAAAAAATATTTACAAAACCCAAATTGATTCAAAATAAAAGTAAAATATATTACTATATAATAATTTTTAATTTATAAATTTTTACTTCTTTTATAAGCATATATTTTTTTTGATTAAAAATAAATTAATTAAAATATATATGTCGCTCTCATAATTTAATTTGTAATAAATATTTCTATAAAAATAAACTAATAAATAATTAAAATGAATATTTAAAATTATAATAAATAGAAATAAAAATTAGATTTATTAATTATTAGGTAGTATATAGCGGTTTAATGGTTTATGTATTTAGGCATTATGAGGTTTAGGAGTTTATAGATTTAACTGTGTATGCATTTAGTGGTTTATAGGTTTTATTAAAAAAATAAAATAATAAAATTTTATTTTTATTATTTTTTGATATTTTCAAATGTTATAACCTTTGAAAATATAATAATTTTTAAATTTTTTTAAGTGTCAATACAATATTTAGTTATAATAATCATTATATTTATATATCATATAAATTCAATATAAACAATTTTATTGATAAATATTCTAATGATGATCAAAAAATAAATTAATAATCTATTATTAATAAGATAGATATCAATTAAAATATAATTACAAAACCTAAAATGATTCAGAAGAAAAGCAAAATATATTACTATATAAAAATTTATTGTTTTGAAATTTTTTTTTCTTTTAAAAAGTTTATCCATAATTTTTTGACGAAAAATAATTTATATAAATTATATTTGTCTACCTTAATTTATTTTGTAATTAATATTTATATATAAATTAACAAATAAATAATTAAAATGAATATTTAAAATTATAATGAAAAAAAATGAGATTTATTATTTATTATTTAAGTATACCAGTTTAATTTAAATTAGATCTGTTTCACTAATAATTTTTTTTGTAATTAATATTTCTATAAAATAAATTGATAAATAATTAAAATAAAAATTTAAAATCATACTGAATAATAATTAAAATGAGATTTAAGAATTATTATTAATGTATACCAGTTTAATAGTTTAAGTATTTATACGTTTTGTCGTTATGAGTTTAGTGATTTATGCTTTTAGGCTTTTAGTGGTTTATAGGTATTATATAAAAAAATAAAATAACAAAAAAATTATCTATAATTTGTTATCATTTTCATAGGTTATAACCTTTGAAAATATAATAATATTTACAATTTTTTGAAATGTGAATACAATATTTAGTTTTAATAATATTAATAATTATATATCATATAAATTCAATATTAACAATTTTATTGATAGATAATATAATAATGATCAAAAAGTAAATTAATAAACTATTAATAAAAAGATAGATATTAATAAAAAAATATTTACAAAACCAAAATTGAATCAAAATTAAAGTAAAATATATTACTGGATAATAATTTTAAATTTTTAAATTTCTACTTCTTTTATAAGCCTATATTTTTTTTTATTAAAAATAAATTAATTAAATTATATTTTTCGCACTCATACTTTATTTTGTAATAAATAATTCTATAAAAATAAACTAATAAATAATTAAAATGAATATTTAAAATTATAATAAATAAAAATAGAAATTAGATTTATTAATTATTAAGTATTATATAGCAGTTTAATGGTTTATGTATTTAGGCATTATGGGGTTTTAGGTTGTTTACTATTTTAACCGTGTATGCAATTAGAGGTTTATAGGTTTTATTAAAAAATATATATATATAAAATTATTTTTATTATTTTTTGATATCTTCAAAGGTTATAACATTTGAAAATAAAATAATTTTTAATTTTTTTCAAAAGTGAATTAATATTTATTTATAATAATCATAATAATTATATATCATATAAATTCATTATAAACAATTTTATTGATAGATATTCTAATATTTATCAAAAAATAAATTAAAAATTTATTATGAATAAGATTGATATTAGTTAAAATATAATATCAAAACCTAAAATGATTCAAAAGCAAAGCAAAATATATTAATTAATATTAATTATTTGTTTTTAAAATTTTTATTTTTTTTATTAGCTTATCTATTTTTTGATGAAAAATAATTATTATAAATTATATTTTTAATTCAATTTATTTTATAATTAATATATATATATAAATAAATAACTAAACAATCAAAACGAATTTTTTAAATTATAATGAAAACAAATAAAAAAAGAGATTTATTAATTATTATTTAGTGTCAACCCATTTAAACGATTATCAATATAGGGGTATCGGGATTTTGTCGTTTAGTGATTTAAGTGTTTAGTAATTTAGTGATTTATAGGTTTTATTTAAACAATGAAATAATAAAAAATATTTATTTTTTTGTTTTTTCACATGTTCAACTGTTATAATCTTTGAAAATATAATAATTTTAAAATTTTTTTCAAAAGAGAATATTATATTTAGTTATTATAATTATTAAATCTATATATCATATAAATTAAATATAAATAGTTTTATTGATAAATATTCTAAAAATGATCAAAAAATAAATTAATAATCTATTATAAATAAGTTAGATATCAATTACAATATAATTACAAAACCTAAAATGATTCATAAACAAAGTAAACTATATTACTATATAATAATTTTTTGTTTTTAATTTTTTTATTCTTTTAATAAGTTTATCTATATTTTTTTGTTGAAAAATAATTTATATAAATTATATTTGTCTAACTTATAATTTATTTTGCAATTAATATTTATATAAAAATAAACAAATAAATAATTAAAATGAATATTTAAAATTATAATTAAAAAAATAAAAATGAGATTTATTATTTATTATATAGGATATACCTGTTTAAAAAATTTATCTATTTAGGGTTTTCGAGATTTAGAAGTTATTGATTTAAGTATTTAGGCATTTAATGGTTTATAGATTTTATTTAAACAATGAAATAAAAAAAAATTATTTTTGATATTTTTTCAAATTTTCAAATGTCATAAAATTTGAAAATATAATAATTTAAAATTTTTTTTAAAATGTGAATACAATATTTAGTAATAATAATTATTATAACTATATATAATATAAACTAAATATAAACAATTTTATTTATAATATTATATCAATTATCAAAAAATAAATTAATAAACTATTATTAATATGATAAATATAAATTAAAATATAATTTAAAAACCTAAAATGAATAAAAATCAAAGTAAAATTTATTACTAAATAAAATTTTTTTTTAGTTTTTGCATCATTTTATAAGATTATATATTTTTTTTGAATAATATATTAATTAAATTATATTTGTCACTCATAATTTATTTTGTAATTATTATTTCTATAAATTATTTAAATTATATTTAAGGTTTACGAGTTTAATGGTTTAGGTATTTAGGGGCTTCGGGGTTTAGGAGTTTAGAGATTTATGTATTTATTCATTTTATGGTTTATAAGTTTTATTTAAACAATGATATATCAAAAAATTTATTTTTGTTATTTTTTCTCATTTTAGAAGGTTATAACCTTTGAAAATATAACAATTTTTAAATTTTTTTATATGTGAATACTATATTTAGTTATGATAATCTTAATAATTATATATCATGTTAATTCAATATAAACAATTATATTGATAGATTTTATATTTATGATCAAAAAATAAATTAATAAACTATTATTAATAAAATAGATATTTTTTAAAATATATTTGCAAAACACAAATTTATTCAAAATCAAAGTAAAATATAATAATAAAATATATATTTTTTGATGTTTTGCTTCTTTTTATTAGTTTATATTTTTTGTTATTAAAAGTAAATTATCTAAATTTTATTTGTCTTCCACTTAATTTATTTTTAATTTATAATTCTATAAAAATAAACTAATAAATAATTAAAATGAATATTTATTATTTAGGATATACTAGTTTAATGGTTTAAGTATTTAGGTGTTTAGGGGTTTAGTGATTTATGTGTTTAGGACTTTTGTGATTTATTGTTTTTATTCAAAGAATTAAAAAATAAAAAATTAAAATTTTTGATTTTTTTTTAATTTTTGAAGTTTATAAGCATTGAAAATATAATAATTTTAAAATTTTTTAAAAATGTGAATACTAAATTTAGTAATAATAATCATTATAATTATATATAATATAAACTAAATATATACAATTTTATTGATAATATTATATCAATTATCAAAAAATATTTTAATAAACTATTATTAATATGAAAGATATAAATTAAAATATAATTAAAAAACCTAAAATGATTCAAAATCAAACTAAAATTTATTACTAAATAATAATTTTTTTTAGTTTTTGCATCATTTTATAAGCTTATATATTTATTTGTTGAAAATATATTATCTAAATAATATTTATCACTTATAATTTAATTTGTAATTAATATTTCTATAAATTATTTAAGTTATATTTAAGGTTTACGAGTTTAAAGGTTTAGTTATTTAGGGGCTTCGGGGTTTAAGAGTTTAGAGATTTATGTATTTAGGCATTTAATGGTTTTTAAGTTTTATTTAAACAATGATTTATCAAAAATTTATTTTTGTTATTTTTTCTCATGGTTTATAAGAGTTTAGAGATTTATGTATTTAGGCAGTTAAAGTTTTATAATGTTTGAAAATATAACAATTTTCAAATTTTTTTATATGTGAATACTATATTTAGTTATGATAATCTTAAAAATTATATATCATGTTAATTCAATATAAATAATTATATAGATAAATATTATATTAATGATCAAAAAACAAATTAATAAACTATTATTAATAAGATAGATAATTTTTAAAATATATTTGCAAAACATAAATTTATTCAAAATCAAAGTAAAATATAATACTAAATAATAATTTTTTTGACGTTTTGCTTATTTTTATAAGTTTATATTTTTTGTTATTAAAAGTAAATTATTTAAAATATATTTGTCTTCCACATAATTTATTTTAAATTTATAATTCTATAAAAATAAACTAATAAATAATTAAAATGAATATTTAAAATTATAATGAATACAAATAAAATTGAGATTTATTATTTATTATTCAGGATATACTAGTTTAATGGTTTAAGTATTTAGGTGTTTTGGGGTTTAGTGATTTAAGTGTTTAAGACTTTAGTGATTTATAGTTTTTATTTAAAGAATAAAAAAACAAAAAATTAAATTTTTTGATTTTCTTTTTATTTTTGAAGGTTATAACCTTGAAAATATAATAATTTTTATTTTTTTAAAATTTAAATATAATATTTAATTATAATATTCTTAATAATTATATATAATGTAAACTCAATATAAATAATTTTATTAATAGATATTATAATAATGATCAATAAAAAATTAATAAACTATTATTAATAAGAATGATATAAATAAAAATGTAATTGCAAAAACTAAAATAATTGAAAATTTTGAATTATTTTAGACACCATTGTATCTCTACTATTTTCACAAAGCTCAATTTCTTTTCTAAATTCGAATAATCTCTGGAAAATAAACACTAGAAGTAGAATATTATGAGCCAGAAAATTTACAAGTTACCTCATAACAAGTTTTCAAGAAATGAGCCAAAATTTTGGCATTTGTTAAGTCTCTCACAGTTGGAACAGTTGAACCAAACTCCTTCAAAAACATTTTGTCTTTGTCCTCCAACTTATCAAATTCTTTTTGATATTATATATCAGTTTGTAGCATCAAATAAGTTGAATTCCATCTTGTAGGACAATCTAATTGCAATGAATATCCAAATGTCAAGTTTGCTTCTTCAACACATAACTTAAACATATCTAATCTTTTAGAACTGCTCATCACATATTTCACCACACCTCTAATTTTTTGAATAGCACCCTCAACTACTGCAATGCCATCTCTGACAATTAAGTTTAGGATATGAGCACAACATCTCATATAAAAATGCTCGTCCCTCAAAGGTACAACACTTTTCTTCACAAGCCTTTTTTTCAATTGTTCAACTGCAACATCATTATTTGATGCATTGTCAACAGTAATGAACATCAACTTTCTCAAACCCCAATCATTCATGCAAAACTCAATAGTATTTCTAATATTAACTCAAGAATGACATTTAATTACACAAAAGTTCAAAAGTCTTTTATGAATATTCCATTGAGAATCAATGAAATGAACAATCAAACATATATAAGACAAATTCTGAATGCTAGTCCAAGTGTCGGTAGTCAATGAAACTTTACAACAATGATATGATATACTATCAAATAATTTATTCTTTTCCTTCACAGACAAAGAAAAACAATCCCTCAATATAGAGTACCTAGATGGAATTTTAAATTGAGGCACACTAACTTCACAAAACTCCTTAAACTCATCCCTCTCAAAAAAAACAAAAAGGCAATTCATCTTTTATGATCATTTTCACCAAAGCCTCCCAAACTAGTTGTTGATCAAATTGTCAACAAGTTAATTTGTTATCCTCTGAACTAGTACCTTTAGTGAAACTCAACAAAGATTGTGACTTGTCTTTACCTTTGTGAGCTTCTATTAATTCTTTTTTGTGTGGAAATTTCATACAGGTCTTTCTAAAGTATTTTTATAAACTCGAAGTACCTTGATCACTTTTTGCCAAGTATTCTTTCCTACACCATATACAAGCTGCCGTACCAGTTTCATTTCCCTATGAATCAACTAATATATCATAAGTTTCCCAAATAGCAGACTTATACTTTTTATGAGCTTAAGGTTCAGATGTACATTGACTTTCTTTTACAATTGTAATTGAAGAACCTGCCGTAAATAGGAGGGTTCGTGAAAAAATGATGATTGTATATACCAGTACTTTGATCATTTGAGAGGTGATCATCTTCAATTTATTGTATTTTTCATTTACCGATGGATTGTGTCATCTGTATTGCCATTAATTAATATGATATGTTAAGCATAAATACATATAAATATTTCAAACAAGCAAGCTCTACAAAACTGACAGTAACACATTCGGCCCACTCATTCGGCCCAACCACAACACCACAACCAATACTCAACAAAATTGACTGAGACATATAATAATAATAATAATTAATCATTCAATTCTCATCAGAAAAACAAACCAAACGGCTGGTGGCATCTGAGACACGTTGGAGGCAACCAGAAGTGCGACGGACAATGGCCGGACCTAACTGAACATGGCTGGAATGGCGTGAGGTAGCCTGGAACTCATCGGAACAGCAATAGGTGCGTCGGAATTGAATAGGAAGTAGCAGAATTGGTGGCATCTTCATGTTATATATATATATATATATTCCTGGTTCTAGTATCTGTTTTTTAGGATGGAATGGTTCTTGGGATGGATATTGATAAAGATCCTGAACCATCGCAAAAGATAAAATACGTGATAGAACTTGAGGGAAAAGTCAAGTCAACAGATTTTCTTAGTCTCGATTCTTTCGGGACAAGACTTCGGGTCAGATTAGTGAATCTCCGAGTTCCGCGAGCAGCCCTACTAAATGCATATAAAGTTAAATCAGTAAACTTTTAAACCTCATAATGCCTAAATACATAAACGATTAAACCGCTATTTACTACTTAATAATTAATAAATCTAATTTTTATTACTATTTATTATATTTTTAAAAATTCGTTTTAATTATTTATTAGTGTATTTATTTAGAAATATTTATTACAAAATAAATTATGAGTGGGATAATTATAATTTAAAAGATATATTATTTATCTAATAAAAATATACGCTTATAAAAGAAGTATAAATTTAAAAATTAAAAATTATTATCAAGTAATATAAGTTACTTAAATTTTGAATCATTTTGGGTTTTGTAAATATTTTTTATTAATATCTATCTTAATATTAATAGTATATAAATTTAATTTTTGATCATTATTATAATATTTATCAATAAAATTATATATATTAAATTTATATGTTATTTAATTATTAATATTATTATAACAAAATATTGTATTAAAATTTCAATATATTTTAAATATTATTATATTTTTAAATGTTATAAACTATGAAAATGATAAAAAATTATATAAATTTTTTTTGTTATTTTATTTTTTAAAATAAAAACTATAAACCACTAAAAGCCTAAAAACATAAATCGCTAAACTCCTAACGACAAAACCTCTAAATATTTAAATCATTAAACTGGTGTACATTAATAATAAATCATATATTTCATTTTAATTTTTATTCAGTATAATTTTAAATTTTTATTTTAATTATTTATCTATTTATTTTATAGAAATATAAATAAGAAAATAAATTATTTGTGAAACAGATCTAATTAAAATAAAACCGGTATCCCTAAATAATAAATAATAAATCTCATTTTTTTTTCATTATAATTTTAAATATTCATTTTAATTAATTAATTATTTATTTATATATAAATATTAATTACATAATAAAATGAGTTAGGCAAATATAATTTATATAAATTATTTTTCTAAAAAAATTATTGATAAACTTTTTAAAAGAAAAAAAAAATTTCAAAATAAAAAATTATTATATAGTAATATATTTTGCTTTTCTTCTTAATAATTTTAGGTTTTGTAATTATATTTTAATTGATATCTATCATATTAATAATAGATTATTAATTTATTTTTTGATCATTATTAGAATATTTATAACTAAAATTGTTTATATTGAATTTATATAATATATTAATATAATGATTATTATAAGTAAATATTGAATTCACATTGAAAAAAAAAGTAAAAATTATTATAATTTCAAAGGTTATAACCTTTGAAAATATCAAAAAATTAAAAAAATAAATTTTTTATTATTTTATTTTTTTAATAAAACCTATAAACCACTAAATGCATACACAGTTAAATCAGTAAAATTCTAAACCTCATAATGCCTAAATACATAAACCATTAAACCGCTATATACTACATAATAATTAATAAATCTAATTTTTATTTCTATTTATTATAATTTTAAATAATCATTTTAATTATTTATTAGTTTATTTTTATCGAAATTTTTATTACAAATTAAATTTTGAGAGCGACATATATATTTTAATTACTTTGTTTTTAATCAAAAAAATATATATGCTTATAAAGAAGTAAAAATTTAAAAATTAAAAATTATTATCCAGTAATATATTTTACTTTAATTTTGAATCAATTTGGGTTTTGTAAATATTTTTTAATTAATATCAATCTTTTTATTAAAAGTTTATTAATTTAAATTTGATCATTACTATATTATCTATCAATAAAATTGTTAAAATTGAATTTATATGATATATAATTATTAATATTATTATAACTAAATATTGTATTCACATTTCAAAAAATTTTAAATATTATTAATTTTCAAAGGTTAAACATATGAAAATGAAAAAAAATTACAAATTTTTTCTTGTTATTTTATTGTTTAAATAAAACCTATAAACCAATAAATGCCTAAAAACATAAATTGCTAAACTCCTAAATGACAAAACCTTTAAATACATAAAACATTAAATATGTGTACATTATTAAAAAATCATAAATCTCAATTTAATTTTTATTAGGTATAATTTTAAATTTTTATTTTAATTATTTAACAATTTATTTTTATAGAAATATTAATTATAAAATAAATTATTAGTGAGACTGATCTAATTTAAGTAATTTATTTTTCATCAAAAAAAATATACATCCTTATAAAAAGAGGCAAAATTTTAAAAACAAAAATTTCTTATTTAGTAATATATTTTATTTTTATTTTGAATCATTTTAGATTTTAAAATTATATTTTAATTTATATGATTCTTATTAATAATAGTTTATTAATTTTTTTGATCTTTATTATAATATCTATTAATAAAATTATTTATATTGAGTTTACATTATTTATAATTATTAAGATTATTATTACTGAATATGATATTCACATTTAAAAAAATTAAAAATTATTATATTTTCAAAGATTATAACTTTCATAAATTAACAAAAATCAAAAAATTAAATTTTTTATTTTTTCATTCTTTAAATAAAAACTATAAATCACTTAAGGCCTAAACACTTAAATCACTAAAACCCAAAACACCTAAATACTTAAATCATTAAACTAGTATATCCTAAATAATAAATAATAAATCTCTATTTTATTTGTATTCATTATAGTTTTAAATATTCATTTTAATTATTTATTAGTTTATTTTTATAGAATTATAAATTAAAAATAAATTGAGGAATACAAATATAATTTAAGTAATTAACTTTTAATAAAAAAAAATAGAAACTTATAAAAAGAAGCAAAACATCAAAGAAATTATTATTTAGTAATATATTTTATTTTGATTTTGAATAAATTTATGTTTTGCAAATATTTTTTAAATAATATCTATCTTTTTAATAATAATTTATTAATATATTTTTTGATCATTAATATAATATCTATCAATATAATTTATTTATATTGAATTTACATGATATATAATTATTAAGATCATCATAATTAAATATAGTATTCACATATAAAAGAAATTTAAAAATTGTTATATTTTTCAAAGGTTATTATAACCTTCAAAAATTATAAAAAATAAAAAATATAAATTTTTTGTTATATAATTATTTAAATTAAACTTATAAACCATTAATTGTATAAATACATAAATCTCTAAACTCATAACACCAGAAGCCCCTAAATACATAAACCTTTAAACTCGTAAACCTTAAATATAATTTAAATAATTTATTTAAATATTAATTACAAAATAAATTATGAGTGATATAAATATAATTTAAATAATATATTTTTCATTGAAAAAATATATAAGCTTATAAAATGATACAAAAACTAAAAAAAATTATTATTTAGTAAGAAATTTTACTTTGATTTTGAATCTTTTTAGGGTTTTTAATTATATTTTAATTTATATGTATCATATTAATAATAGTTTATTTATTTATTTTTTGATAATTGATATAATATCTATCAATAAAATTGTTTATATTTTGTTAATATTATATATAGTTATAATAATTATTATTACTAAATATTGTATAAACATTTTTAAAAAATTTTGAAATTATTATATTTTCAAATGTTATAACATTTGAAATTTGAAAAAATATCAAAAATAAATTTTTTGTTATTTCATTATTTAAATAAAATCTATAAACCACTAAATGCCTAAAAAAATTGCTTAACTCCTAAACGACAAAACCTTTGAATACATAAACCATTAAATTGGTATACATTAATAATAAATCATAAATCATAAATCTCAATTTAATTTTTATTAAGTATAATTTAAATTTTTTTTTTAATTTTTTATCAGTTTATTTTTATAGAAATATCAAATACAAAAAAATTATTAGTGAGATAGATATAATTTAAATTAAACCAATATACTCTAAATAATAAATAATAAATAATAAAAAATAAAAAATAAATAATAAATCTTATTTTTTTTTCATTATAATTTTAAATATTCATTTTAATTATTTATTTGTTTATTTTTATATAAATATTAATTACAAAATAAAGTATAAAATAATAAATATAATTTATATAAATTATTTTTCAACAAAAAAATATAGATGAACTAATTAAAAGAATAAAAAAAATAACAACAAAAAATTATTATATAGTAATATATTTTGCTTTTTTTTTGAATCATTTTAGGTTTTGTAATTATATTTTAATTGATATCTAACTTATAAATAATAGATTATTAAATTATTTTTTAATCATTATTATAATATTTATCAATAAAAATGTTTATATTGAATTTATATGATATATATATATATATATATTTAATAATTATTATAACTAAATATTATATTCACTTTTGAAAAAAAATTTAAAATTATTATATATTCAAAGATTATAACCTTTTAACATGTGAAAAAATAAAAAAAATATTTTTTTTGTTATTTTATTGTTTAAATAAAATCTATACACCACTAAATGCCTAAGCAATTTAAATCACTAAACTACAAAATCCCGATACACCTATATAGATAATTATTTAAACTGGTATACCCAAAATAATAATTAATAAATCTCATTTTTTATTTGTTTTCATTATAATTTTAAAAATTTATTTTGATTCTTTAGTTTTTTATTTATATATATATATTAATTATAAAATAAATTATGAGTTAAAAATATAATTTATAAAAATTATTTTACATCAAAAAATAGATAAGGTTATAAAAAGAATAAAAATTTAAAAACAATTGATTATTATTAAGTAATATATTTTTCTTTGCTTTTGAATCATTTTAGGTTTTGATATTATATTTTAAGTAATATCAATGTTATACATAATAGATTTTTAATTTATTTTTGATAATTATTAGAATAACTATCAAAAAAATTGTATATATTGAATTTATATGATATATAATTATTATGATTTATATAAATAAATATTTATTCACTTTTTGAAGAAAATTTAAAAATTACTATATTTTCAAAGGTAACCTTTGAAAATATCAAAAAATAATAAAAATAATCTTTTTTATTTTAATTGATAAAATAAAACTATAAACCACTAAATACATACACAGTTAAATAAGTAAACTCCTAAACCTCATAATGCCTAAATATATAAACCATTAAACCGATATATACTACTTAATAATTAATAAATTGAATTTTTATTTCAATTTATTATTATTTTAAATATTCATTTAATTATTTATTAGTTTATTTTTATAGAAATATTTATTACAAAATAAAGTATGAGTGCGACAAATATATTTTAATTAATTTACTTTTTTTTAAAAAAATATAAGGTTCTAAAAGAATTAAAAATTTAAAAATTAAAAATTATTATCCAATAATATATTTTACATTAATTTTGAATAAATTTTGGTTTTGTAAATATTTTTAAATTAATATCTATTTTTTTATTAATAGTTTATTAATTTAATTTTTGATCATTTTTATATTATCTATCAATAAAATTGTTTATATTGAATTTATATTCTATATAAATATTAATATTATTATAACTAAATATTGTATTCACATTTCAAAAAATTGTAAATATTTTTATATTTTCATAGGTTATAACCTCTGAAAATGATAACAAATTATATAAAATTTTTTTGTTATTTTATTTTTTTATATAAAACCTATAAACCACTAAAAGCCTAAAAACATAAATCACTAAACAATTGACAAAACCTCTAAATACTTAAACCATTAAACTGGTATACATTAATAATAAATCTTATATCTCATTTTAATTTTTATTCAGTATAATTTTAAATTTTATTTTAATTATTTATCAGGTTATTTTTATAGAAATATTAATGATAAAATAAATTATTAGTGAGAAAGATCTAATTTAAATTAAACCGGTATCCCTAAATAATAAATAATAAATCTTATTTTTTTTAATTATAATTTTAAATATTCATTTTAATTATTTATTTGTTTATTTATATATAAATATTAATTATAAAATAAATTGAGTTAGACAGATATAATTTATATATATTAATTTTCATCAAAAAATTATAGATAAACTTTTTAAAAGAAAAAAAAATATCTAAACAAAAAATTATTATATAGTAATATATTTTGCTTTGCTTCTGAATAATTTTAGGTTTTATAAATATATTTTAATTGATATCTATCTTTTTTTAATTGATATCTATCTTATTAATTATAGATTATAAATTTATTTTTTTTATCATTATTAGAATTTTTATCAATAAAATTGTTTATATTGAATTTATATGATATATAAATATATTGATTATTATAAATAAATATTGAATTCACTTTTGAAAAAAATTTAAAAATTATCATATTTACAAAGGTTTATAACCTTTGGAAATATGAATAACTAATAAAAAATAATTTTTTGTTATTTTATTTTTTAAATAAAACCTATAAACCACTAAATGCATACACAGTTATATCAGTAAACTCATAAACCCCGTAATGCCTAAATACATAAACCATTAAACTGCAATAGACTACTTAATAATTAATAAATTGAATTTTTATTTCAATTTACTATTATTTTAAATATTCATTTTAATTATTTATTAGTTTATTTTTATAGATATTTTTATTACAAAATAAATTATGAGTGCGACACATATAATTTAAATAATTCATTATAAATCAAAAAAAATATATACGCTTTTAAAAGAAGTATAAAATGAAGTTTAAAAGAAGTATTATTAAAAATTAAAAATTATTATCAACTAATATATTTACTTTAATTTTGAATCAATTTGGGTTTTGTAAATATTTTTTAATTGATATTAATCTTATTATAAATAGTTTATTAATTTAATTTTTGATCATTATTATAATATCTATCAATAAATTTGTATATATTTATTTTATATGATATAGAATTATTTAAATAATTATAACTAAATATTGTATTCAAATTTCACAAAATTTTAAATATTATTAAATTTTAAAAGGTTATAACATTTAATAATTATACAAAAAATTACAATTTTTTTCTTCTTATTTTATTGTTTAAATAAAACCTATAAATCACTAAATGCCTAAAAACATAAATTGCTAAACTCCTAAATGAAAAAACCTCAAAATACTTAAACCATTAAAATAGTATACAGTAATAATAAATCATAAATCTAATTTTAATTTTTATTCAGTATAATTTTAAAATTTTTTTTTAATTATTTATCAGTTAATTTTTATTGAAATATTAATTACAAAATAAATTATTAGTGAGACGGATATAACTTAAATTAAACCACTATACTTTAAATAATAAATAATAAATCTCATTTTTTTTTTCATTATAATTTTAAATATTCATTTTAATTATTAATTTTTTATTTTTATATAAATATTAATTAAAAAATATATTATGAGTTATACAAATATAATTTAAGTAAATTATTTTTAATTAAAAAAATATAGATAAACTTTTTTAAATAAAAAAAAATTTCAAAACAAAAAATTATTATATAGTAATATATTTTGATTTACTTATGATTCATTTTATGTTTTGTAATTATATTTTTTTGATATCTATCTTATTAATAATAGATTATTAATTTAATTTTTGATCATTATTAGAATATTTATGACTAAAATTGTTTATATTGAATTTATATGATAAATAAATATAATGATGTTTTTAACTAAATATTGAATTCACATTTGAAAATAATTTAAAAATTATTATATTTTCAAAGGTTATAACATTTGAAATTTTCATAAAATAAAAAAAAATGTTTTGTTATTTTATTTTTTAAATAAAAGTTATAAACCACTAAATGCATACACAATTAAATCAGTAAACACCTAAACCCCGTAATACCTAAATACATAAACCATTAAACTGTTTATATAATACATAATAATTAATAAATCTAATTTTAATTTCTATTTATTATAGTTTTAAATATTCATTTTAATTATTTATTAGTTTATTTTTATAGAAATATTTATTATAAAATAAATTATGATTTCGACAAATATAATTTAAATAATTTATTTTTAATCAAAAAAAATATATACGCTTATAAAAGAAGTAAAAATTTAAAAATTAAAAATTAAAAATTATTATCCAATAATATATTTTACTTTAATTTTGAATCAATCTGGGTTTTGTAAATATTATTTAATTAATATCTATCTTATTATTAATAGTTTATAAATTTAATTTTTGATCATTATTATAGTATATATCAATAAAATTATTTATATTGAATTTATATCATATATAATTACTAATATTATTATAATTAAATATTGTATTCACATTTCAAAAAATTTTAAATATTATTATATTTTCAATAGTTATAACCTATGAAAATGAGAAAAAATTACAAAATTTTTTTTTGTTATTTTATTGATTAAATAAAACCTATAAACCACTAAATGCCTAAAAAACTAAATGGCTAAACTCCTAAAAGACAAAACATCTAAATACTCAAACCATTAAACAAGTATACATTAATAATAAATCATAAATATCATTTTAATTTTTATTTAATATAATTTAAAATTTTTATTTTAATTAATTTCAGTTTATTTTTATAAAAATATTAATTACAAAATAAATTATTAGTAAGGCAGATCTAATTTAAATTACACCGATATAGCCAAAATAATAATTAATAAATCTCATTATTTTTAATTATAATTTTAAATATTTATTTTAATTATTTATTTGATTATTTTTATATAAATATTAATTACAAAATAATTTATGAGTTACACATATATAATTTATTTAAATTATTTTTCATCAAAAAATTATAGATAACCTTATTAAAAGAAAAAAAATTTCAAAACAAAAAATTATTATATAGTAATATATTTTTATTTGCTTATGAATCATTTTAGGTTTTGTAATTATATTTTAATTGACATCTATCTTATTAATAATAGATTACTAAGTTATTTTTTCATCATTATTAGAATATTTATCAATAAAAATGTTTATATTGAATTTATATGATATATAAATATAATGATTATTATAACTAAATATTGTATTCACATTTGAAACAAAATTTAAAATTATCATATTTTCAAAGGATATAACCTTTGAAAATATGAATAAATAAATAAAAATATTTTTTTTTGTTATTCTATTGTTTAAATAAAACCTATACACCACTAAATGCTTAAGAATTTTAATCACTAAACTACAAAATCCAGATACCTCTATATAGATATTACTTTAAATCGGTATACCCTAAATAATAATTAATAAATATCAGTTTTATTTGTTTTCATTATAATTTAAAAAATTTATTTTTATTGTTTAGTTTTTTATTTTTATATAAGTATTAATTATAAAATAAATTATGAGTTAAAAATATAATTTATAAAAATTATTTTTCATCAAAAAATTGATAAGCTTATAAAAAGAATAAAAATTTAAAAACAAATAATTATTATTTAGTAATATATTTTGCTTTGCTTTTGAATTATTTTAGGTTTTGATATTATATTTAATGTAATATTATTCTTATTCATAATAGATTTATAATTTATTTTTTGATAATTATTAGAATATCTATCAATAAAATTGTTTATATTGAATTTATATGATATATAATTATTATGATTATTATAAATAAATATTTATTCACTTTGGAAAAAAATTTAAAAATTATTATATTTTCAAAGGTTATAAACTTTGAAAATATGAAAAAATAATAAAAATAATTCTTTTTTATTTTTTTTATTAAATAAAACCTATAAACCACTAAATGCATACACAGTTAAATCAATAAACTCCTAAACCCCGTAATGCCTAAATACATAAACCATTAAACTGCTATATACTACTTAATAATTAATAAATATAATTTTTATTTCTATTTATTATAATTTTAAATATTCATTTTAATTATTTATTAGTTTATTTTTATAGAAATATTTATTATAAATTAAATTATGAGTGCGAAAAATATAATTTAAATAATTTATTTTTAATGAAATAATAGATATACATATATAAAAGAAGTAAAAATTATAAAATTTAAATTTATTATAGAGTAATATATTTTACTTTGATTTTGAATCAATTTGTGTTTTGTAAATATTTTTTAATTAATTTCTATATTTTTATTATTAGTTTATTAATTTAATTTTTGATCATTATTATATTATCTATCAATAAAATTGTTTATATTGAATTTATAAGATATATAATTATTAATAATATTAAAACTAAATAATATATTCAAATTTCAAAAAATTGTAAATATTATTATATTTTCAAAGGTTATAACATATCAAAATGATAACAAATTATAGAAATTTTTTTTGTTATTTTATTTTTTTATATAAAATCTATAAACCACTAAAAGCCTAAAAACATAAATCACTAAACTCCTAACTACAAAACCTTTAAATACTTAAACTATTAAACTGGTATACAATAATAATAAATCTTAAATCTCATTTTAATTTTTATTCAGTATAATTTTAAATTTTTATTTTAATTATTTTTCAGTTTATTTTTATAGAAATATTAATTACAAAATAAATTATTAGTGAGACGGATCTAATTTAGATTAAACCAGTATCCCTAAATAATAATAATAAATAATAAATCTCATTTTTTTCATTATAATTTTAAATATTCACTTTAATTAATTATTTGTTTATTTATTTAGTAAATATTAATTACAAAATAAATTGAGTTAGACAAATATAATTTATATAAATTATTTTTCATTAAAAAAATATAGACAAACTTATTAAAAGAAAAAAAAATTGAAAAACAAAAATTTATTATATAGTAATATATTTTTCTTTGCTTCTCAATCATTTTATGTTTTGTAATTATATTTTAATTAATATCTATCTTATTATTAATGGATTATTAATTTATTTTTTGATTATTATTAAAATATTTATCAATTAAATTGTTTATATTAAATTTATATAAAATATAAATATAATGATTAGTATAACTAAAAAGTGTATTCACATTTGAAAAAAATTTAAAAATTATTATATTTTCAAAGGTTATAACCTTTGAAAATATCAAAAAATAATAAAAATAATTTTTTTATTATTTTATTTTTTAAAGAAAACCTATAAACCACTAAATGCTAGGGGTGCTCATGGGACGGGATGGGATGGGGATTACAAATCTCTAGTCCCTTCCCACAGTTTAGAGATTTTTTTTTTGAAGATCCAGATTCGTCCCATAGGTTGAAAATATCGGGTGGGGACGGGATGCAGATCATGAATTTTGTGTAGGAGAAAATGGTTTCGGGACGGAATGGAGTTCTGACATTTTTTTCAATTTATTTTCTTCAAACTGGCCAAGTTAGTTCATGTTGAAACTTTTTATTGTACCATTTATCATTCCTTCGTTATGTATCTTTCAAACTCAAATTGGGCCAATTTTATTTTGTCAAATATGCTGAATACTGCAAACAAGTTCCATTACCTTGTCAAAAGCTTTGACGTGCAGAAAAGGATATAAATGTTAAATAGAATGGGACAGTTGTGTGCTTAAAATGGTTCTTTATTTTTTCACAAGTTGGCTTTGTTCAACCGAGTGAAAGTTAACCATAATAGCAATACTATATTTTTTAAACAATTACTTAAAATATTAAGGAATAGCTAAAGATGACCACAATTATTGGTAGCATCAATTACTACTTAAGTAATTGCTAAAATTAGGCAGCTTAATATAACAAAAAAATACAACTAATAACAACCGTGATAATAATCATTTCAAAGGTCCGTCCCGGAATAACAACGAAAATCCAAACCCAATTAATTATCTCTTCTACAACTCCTCCCTTTTCTTCCTCCACTGTAGAAGGAAAACCTTAGATGAAAACGTCTTAATCATGTAGACATAAATTTCTAAGATGAAAGAGTAATAAAAAAACAAAATATTACCTCATAAAATTTAATACACCCATTCCAAATTTAGTTGGACAACTATAGTTGGAAAAATATTTGGATCTTGTGACCCCTCTGAAAATTGTAATTGAACCATATTTTTATTAAATTGAATGAATAAAATAAGTAAAAGTGAAATTAAAATTTACAAGATTTGTATACTAACCTGATTCATTATCATCAAGGTCTTGAACTAATTCTTAAATTTCAATAGGTTTGTTAGAGCTTCTCAACCAATCATGTAGACATATGAGAACTTCAGTGGTAATAGGTGTTAAAGAACTCCTAAATTTATCTAAAGTTCTCTCCCTAGTATTAAATGTAGATTCGTAGGCCATAGTAGATGCTTGGATAGCCAATACATCCCTTGCTAGATTTGCCAAATAAGGATACCTAACCTCAATTACATTCCACCAGTTTAGAATATCAAATTCAATTCTATTTTTTTCAAGTTTGTCCTCCAAGTACCTATCCAACTCTTCCAAAGCTGCAACTTCTTGTTCTTTCTCCAATTCAAAAAAAATCATCAACATAAGTATCACTACCATCAAAGAAATCATCATTTATCTTCAACACAGTTGAAGAGAAATCATCATCTTTTGATTTATCTTCATTTAAATCTTTATAATCATCCATCATCTCATTTATAGCATTTATAACCTTGTTCACCAAATTCTTAGCCAATTCCTCTCCATAATGCTAAGTGTACTTAACCTTTAGATATATGAGCTTATATTTAGGATCCAACACTACTGCTACAAAAAGCATAATATTTGTTGACTAAATAGAACCCCAATATTTGTTGACTTAATGTCTCATTTTCATACCCATTTCAGACACCATTGTATCTCTAATATTTTCACAAAGCTCAATTTTTTTCAAAATTCGAATAATCTCAGAAAAATATGCACTAGAGGTAGAATATTATGAGCCAGAAAATATACAAGTTACCTCATAAAAAGTTTTCAAGTAATGAACCAAAATTTTGGCGCTTGTTCAATCTCTCTCAGTTGGAATGTTTGAACCAAACTCATTCAAAAACTTTTTGTCTTTCTCATCCAACTTATTAAAATTCTTTTTGATATTTTATATCAGTTTTAGCAGCAAATAAGTTGAATTCTATCTTGTAGGAAAATCTAATTGCAATGAAGATCCATATGTCAAGTTTTGCTTTTTCAACACATAACATAAACATATCTAATCTTTTAGGACTGCACCTCACATATTTTGCCACACCTTTAATTTTTTGAATAGTACCCTCAACTACTGAAATGCCATCTCTGACAATTAAGTTCAGGATATGAGCACAACATCTCATATGAAAATGTCGCCTCTCAAAGGTACAACACATTTCTTCACAAGCATTTTTTTTAATTGTTCAAATGCAATATCATTATTTGATGCATTGTCAAAAGTAATGCACATCAACTTTCACAAACCACATTCATTCATGCAAAACTCAATAGCATTCTAATATTAATTCCAGAATGACTTTTAATTACACAAAAGTTCAAAAGCCTTTTATGCATATTCCATTGAGAATCAATGTAATGAACAGTCAAATATATATAAGACAAATTTTGAATGCTGGTCCAAGTGTCGATAGTCAATGAAACTCTACAACAATGAGATGATATGTTATCAAATAATTTCTTGTTTTCCTTCACAAACAAAGAAAAACAATCCCTCAATATAGAGTGCCTAGATGAAATTTTAAATTGAGGCACACTAACTTCACAAAACTCCTTAAACTCATTCCTCTCAACAAAACAAAAAGGTCATTGATCTTTTTTTATCATTTTCACCAAAGCATCCCTAACTAGTTGTTGATCAAATGGCCAACAAGTTTATCTGTTTTTCTCTGAACTAGTACATTTAGTGAAACTCAACAAAGATTGTGACTTGTCTTTACCTTTTTGAGCTTCTAATAATTCTTTTTTGTGTGAAAATTTCCTACAAGTCTTTCTCAAGTATTTCCATAAACCCGAAGTACCTTGATCACTTTTTTTCCAAATATTCATTCTACACCATATACAAGCTTCCCTACCAGTTTCATTTTTCTCTGAATCAACTAATATCTCATAAGTTTCCCAAACAGCAGACTTATACTTTTTATGTGCTTGAGGGTCAGATGTACCTTGGCTTTCTTTAACAATTGGAATTTATGAACCTGCCATAACAAATGGAGGGTTCGTGAAAGGATGATGATTGGATTTACCAGTACTTTGATCATTTGAGATGTGATCATCTTCAATTTATTGTATTTTTTGTTTACCGCTGGATTGTGCCATCTGCATTGCAATTAATTAATATTATATGTTAAGCATAAATACATATAAATATTTCAAACAAGCAAACTCTACAAAAATTACTATAACACATTCAGCCCACTTATTTGGCGCAACCACAATACCACAACCATTACTCAACAAAATTGACTGAGGCACATAATTATAATAATTAATCACTCAATTCTCGTCAGAAAAACAAACCAAAAGGCTGGTGGGATCTGAGACACGGTGGAGGCAACCAGAAGTGCGACAGACAAGGGCTGGACCTAACTGAACATGGCTGAAATGGCGTGAGGTGGCCTGGAACTCGTTAGAACTGCAATAGGTGCGTCGGAATTGGATCGGCAGTAGCAGAATTCGTGGCATCTTCATATATATATATATATATTCCTATTTCTACTATCAGTTTTTTAGGATATAACTGTTCTTGGTATGGATATTGCTTAAGATCCGGAACCATCCCAAAAGAAAAAATACGTGCCAGAACGGGACGGGAAAAGTCAAAGTAAATGGATTTTTCTCAGTCCCAACTCTTTCGGGACAAGATTCGGGTCGGGTCGTGAATCTCCGAGTCCCATGAGCAGCCCTTTTAAACGCATTTAAAGTTAAATCAGTAAACTCCTAAACCCAGTAATGCCTAAATAAATAAACCATTAAACTGCTAAATACTACTTAATAATTAATAAATCTATTTTTTATTGCTATTTATGATATTTTTAAATATTCATTTTAATTATTTATTAGTGTATTTATTTAGAAATATTTATTACAAAATAAATTATGAGTGGGACAAATATAATTTAAATAATATATTATTTATATAAAAAAAATATATGCTTATAAAAGAAGTATAAATTTAAAAATAAAAAATTATTATCAAGTAATATAAGTTACTTTAATTTTGAATCAATTAAGGTTTTGCAAATATTTTTTACTTAATATCTATCTTAATATTAATAGTTTATAAATTTAATTTTTGATCATTATTATAATATCTATCAAAAAAATTATTTATATTAAATTTATATCATATATAATTATTAATATTATTATAACAAAATATTCTATTAAAATTTCAAAAAATTTAAAATATTATTATATTTTAAAATGTTATAACCTATGAAAATGATATATAATTATGTAATTTTTTTTAGTTATTTTATTTTTTAAATAAACTAAAAATCACTAATTGCCAAAAAACATAAATCGCTAAATTTTCAAATAACAAAACATCTAAATACTTAAACCATTAGACTGGTATCTATTAATAATAAATCATAAATCTCATTTTAATTTTTATTCAGTATAATTTGAAATTTTTATTTAAATTATTTATCAGTTTATTTTTATAGAAATATTAATTACAAAATGAATTATTAGTGAGTTAGATATAATTAAAATTAAACTGGAATACCCTAAATAATAATTAAAAATATCATTTTTTTTCATTATAATTTTAAATATTCATTTTAATTATTTATTTGTTTATTTTTATAGAAATATTAATTACCAAATAAATTATGAGTTACACAAATATAATTTATATAAATTATTTTTAATCAAAAAATATAGTTAAAATTTTTTAAATAAAAAAAATTCAAAACAAAAAATTAATATATTGTAATATATTTTGCTTTGCTTTTGAATTATTTTAAATTTTGTAATTATATTTTAATTGATATCTATCTTATTAATAATAGATTATTTATTTAATTTTTGATCATTATTAGAATATTTATCAATAAAATTGGTTATATTGAATTTATATGATATATAAATATAATGATTATTATAACTAAATATTATCTTCACTTTTGAAAAAAATTTAAAAATTATTTTATTTTCAAAGGTTATAACCTTAAAAAATGAGAAAAAATAATAAAAATAAATTTTTTGTTATTTCATTTTTTAAATAAAACCTATAGATCTTTAAATGCTTACTTACTTAAATAAGTAAGCTCATAAATATCGAAACCTCGTAAATACATAAACCTTTTAACAGCTATATACTACTTAATAAATAATAAATCTCATTTTTATTTCTATTTATTATAATTTTAAATATTCATTTTAATTATATATAGTTTAATTTTTTAGAAAAATTAATTACAAAATAAATTTCTAGTGAGACAAATATTATTTAAATAATTTATTTTAATAAGAAAAAATATAAGCTTATAAAAAGAAAAAAAAATTTAAAAATTAAATATTATTATTTAGTAATATATTTTGATTTGATTTTGAATTATTTTTTGTTTATAAATATATTTAAAATAATATTTATATTATTAATAATAGTTTATTAATTTAATTTTTGATCATTATTATAATATCTATCATTAAAATTATTTATATTGAATTTATATGATATATAATTAGTAAGATTAATATAATTATATATTGTATTCACATTTCAAAAAATTTTAAAAATTATTTTATTTTGAAAGATTATAACCTTTGAAAATAAAAAAAAATCAAAAAAAGAATTTTAAATTTTTATTATATAAATAAAACTATAAACCACTAAATGCCTAAAAATATAAATTGCTAAACTCCTAAACGACAAAACTCCTAAATAATCAATCCATTAAACCGGTATACCATATATAATTAATCATAAATCTCATTTTAATTTGTACTCATTATAATTTTAAATATTCATTTTAATTATTTATTAGTTTATTTTTTATAAAAATATCAATCACAAAATAAATAATGAGTGAGACAAATATAATTTTAATAAATTATTTTTAATCAAAAAAAAAATAAGATTATATAAAAAAAGTAAAAATTTAAAAACAAAAAATTATTATTTAGTATATATTTTACTTTGATTTTGAATCATTATATATAGGTTTTGCAATTATATTTTAATTGCGATCAATCCTATTAATAAAAGTTTATTAATTTATTATTTGATCATTTTTATAATATCGAACAATAAAATTACTTATATTCAATTAAAATGTCTTATAATTATTAACTTATTATAACTAAATATTATATATATATTTGAGAAAAATTTAAAAATTTTTATAATTTCAAAGGTTATAACCTTCAAATTGGTAAAAAATAAAAAAAAAAATTTTTTATTATTTATTATTTAAATAAAACTTATAAACCACTAAATGCCTAAACATTTAAATCTCTAGAATCCTAAACCCCAAAACCCCCTAAATACTTAAACATTTAAACCTATATAACCTAATTAATAAATAATAAATTTCATTTTTATTTGTATTCATTATAATTTTAAATATTTATTTTAATTATTTTTTAGTTTATTTTTATAAAAATATTAATTACAAAATAAATAATGAGTGCGACAGATATAATTTAAATAAATTATTTTTTATAAAAAAAAATAAGCTAATAAAAATAAACAAAATTTCAAAAATTTAAAATTTTATTTAGTAATATATGTTACTTTGATTTTGAATTTTTTTGGGTTCTGCAAATATATTTTAATTAATATCTATCTTATTAATAATAGTTTATTAATTTATTTTTTGATCATTATTATTATATATATTAATACATTTTTTTATATTGAATCTACAAAAAATATAATTATTAAGATTATTATAATTAAGTATTGTATTCATATTTTAGAACTATTAAAAAATTATTATATTTTCAAAGGTCATAACCTTTGAAAATCACGAAAAATCATAAAAATAAATTTTTTGTTATTTCATTGATTAAATAAAACCTATAAACACCTAAATGTGCAAACATATAAATCAATTAACTTCTTAACCCAAAAACCACAAATAACTTAAACAATTAAATAGTTATACCCTAAATAATAAATCATAAATCTCATTTTTATTAGTATTCATTATAATTTTAAATATACATTTTAATTATTTATTAGTTTAATTTTATAAATATATAAATTAAAAAATAAATTATTAGTGAGACAAATATAATTTAAATAATTTATTTTTCATCAAAAAATATATAGGCTTATAAATAGATACAAAAATATCAAAATTTAAAATTAATATTTAGTAAAATATTTCACTTTGATTTTGAGTTATTTTAGGTTTTGCAAATATATATTAAACAATATTTATCTTATTAATAATTGGTTATTACTTTTTTATGATCATTATTATAATAAATATCAATAAAATAGTTTATATTGAATTTATATGATATATAATTATTATGATTATTATAACTTCATATTGTATTCACTTTTCAAAAAAAATTTAAAAATTATTATATTTTCAAGGGTTATAACCTTGAAAATAGAGAAAAAATAACAAAAATAAAATTTTTTTATTTTATTTTTTATATAAAACCTATAAACCACTAAATGACTAAATACTAAAATGACTAAACTCCTAAACCCCGAAGCCTATAAATACTAAAAACATTAAATTAGTATAGTCTAAAAAATAAATCAAAAATCTCAGTTTTATTAGTATTCATTATAATTTTAAATATTCATTTTAATTATTTATCAGTTTATTTTTATAGAAATATTAATTACAAAATAAATTATTAGTGCGACATATATAATTTAAATAATTTATTTTTCATCAAAAAAGTGCTCATAAAAAGAGGGAAAATTTTAAAAATAAAAAATTAAAACATTAATAATATATCTTATTTTGATTTTGAATCATTTTAGATTTTACAATTATATTTTAATTTATATCATTCATATAAATACAAGTTTATTAATTCATATATTAATCATTATTATAATATCTATAAATACAATTATTTATATTGAGTTTACATTATATATAATTATTAAGACTATTATAACTAAATATAATATTCAAATTAAAAAAAAATTAAATATTATTATATTTTCAAAAGTTACAACCTTCAAAAATTAAAATAAATCAAAAAATTTAATTTTTTGTTTTTTCATTCTTAAAAAAAACTATAAATCACTAAAGATCTAAACAATTAAATCACTAAACTCATGAACCACAAAACACCTAAATACTTAAACCATTAAACCGGTATATCCTGAATAATAAATAATAAATCTCAATTTTATTTGTATTCATTATAATTTTAAATTGTCATCTTAATTATTTAGTAGTTTATTATTATATAATTATAAATTACAAAATAAATTATGAGTAAGAAAAATATAATTTAAATACTTTATTTTTAATAACAAAAATATAAACTTATAAAAAAAACAAAACATTAAAAAAAATTATTATTTAGTAATATATTTTACTTTGATTCAAATAAATTTAGATTTTGCAAATACTTTTTAAATAATAACTATTTTATTAATAATATTTTATTAATTTATTTTTTCATCATAATTATAATATCTAGTAATATAATTATTTATATTGAATTGAAATGAATTATAATTATGAAGATTATTATAAATAAATATTATATTTACATTTGAAAAAAATTTAAAAATTATTATATTTTTAAAGGATATAATATTCAAAAATTAGAAAAAATAATATAAATAAATTTTTTGCTATATCATTGTTTAAATAAAACTTATAAACCAATAAAAGCCTAAACACTTAAACATCTAAACTCCTAAACACAAAAGCCAATAAATACTTAAACCTTTAAACTCGTAAACCTTTAATATAATTTAAATAATTTATTAAAATATTAATTACTAAATAAATTATGAGTGATACAAATATAATTTAAATAATTTATTTTTCATCAAAAAAATATAAAAGCTTATAAAAAGAAGCAAAAACTAAAAAAAATTATTATTTAGTAATAAATTTTACTTGAATTTTGAATAATTTTAGGTTTTGCAATTATATTTTAATTTATATCCAACATAATAATAATAATAACATATTAATTTATTTTTTGATAATTGATATCATATCTAGCAATAAAATTGTTTATATTTAGTTTATATTATATATCATTATAATGATTATTATTACTAAATATTGTATTCACATTTTTAAAAAATTTAAAATTATTATATTGTCAAAGGTTATAACCTTTGAAAATGTGAAAAAATATCAAAAATAATTTTTTTATTATTTCATTGTTTAAACAAAACCTATAAACCACTAAATGACTAAAAACATAAACTGGTATAGTCCTAAACAATAAAACCTCTAAATACTTAAAATATTAAACTGGTATACATTAATAATAATTGATAAATATCATTTTAATTTTTATTCAGTATAATTTTAAATTTTTATTTTAATTATTTATCAGTTTATTTTTATTGAAATATTAATTACAAAATAAATTATTTGTGAGACAGATATAATTTAAATTAAACTGGTATACCCTAAATAATAAATAATGAATCTCATTTTTTTTCATTATAATTTTAAAAATTCATTTTAATTATTTATTTGTTTATTTTTATATAAATATTAATTAAAAAATAATTTATGAGTTAGACAAATATTATTTATATAAATTATTTTTCATCAAAAAAATATAGATAAACTTATTAAAAGAAAAAAAAATAAAAAACAAAAAATTATTATATAGTAATATAATTTGCATTGCTTCTGAATCATTATAGGTTTTGTAATTATATTTTAATTGATATCTATCTTATTAATAATAGATTATTAATTTATTTTTTGATCATTATTACAATATTTATCAATAATATTATTTATATTGAATATATATGATATATAAATATAATGATTTTTAAAACTAAATATTGAATTCACATTTGAAAAAAATTTAAAAATTATTATATTTCCAAAGGTTATAACCTTTAGAAATATAAAAAAATAATAAAAATAAATATTTTGTTATATTAATTTTTAAATAAAACCTATAAACCACTAAATGCATATACAGTTAAATCAGTAAACTCCTAAAACCCGTAATGCCTAAATACATAAACCATTAAACTGCTATATACTACTTAATAATTAAGAAATCTAATTTTTATTTCAATTTATTATAATTTTAAATATTCATTTTAATTATTTATTAGTTTATTTCTATAGAAATATTTATTACAAAATAAATTATGATTAAGACAAATATAATTTAAATAATTTATTTTTAATCAAAAAATTTATAAACGATTATAAAAGAAATAAAATTTAAAAATTAAAAATTATTATTCACTAATATAATTTACTTTAATTTTCAATCAATTTGGTTTTGTAAATATTTTTTAATGAATATCTATCTTATTATTATTAGTTTATTAAATTAATTTTTGATCATTATTATAATAACTATCAAAAAAATTGTTTATATTAAATTTATATAATGTATGATTATTAATAATATTATAACTAAATATTGTATTTACATTTCAAAAAATTTTAAATCTCAAAACCTTTAAACTGGTATACATTAATAATAAATATAAATCACTTTTAATTTTTATTCAGTATAATTTTAAATTTTTATTTTAATTATTTATCAGTTTATTTTTATAGAAATATTAATTACAAAATAAATTTTTAATGAGACAGATATAATTTAAATAATTTATATTTCATCAAAATAAATATAAGCTTATAAAAATAGTCACAATTTTAAAAACAAAAATTTATTATTTAGTAAAATATTTTATTTTGATTTTGTATCATTTTAGATTATGCATTTATATTTTGGTTTATATCATTCTTTTTAATAATAGTTTATTAATTATTTATTGATCATTATTATAATATCTATTAATAAAATTATTTATATTGAGTTTACATTATATATAATTATTAAGATTATTATAACTAAATATTATATTCACATTTTAAAAAAATTAAAAATTATTATATTTTCAAATGTTATAAGCTTCAAAAATTAAAAAAAAATAAAAAATTAATTTTTTTGTTTTTTCATTCTTTAAATAAAAACTATTAATTACTAAAGGCATAAACACTTAAATCACTAAACCCCTAAACACCTAAAAACTTAAACCATTAAAACTGTATATCTTGAATAAAATTTAATAAATCTCACTTTTATTTGTTATCATTATAATTTTAAATATTAATTTTAATTATTTTTTAGTTTATTTTTATAGAATTATAAATTACAAAATATATTATGAGGAAGACAAATATAATTTAAATAATATACTTTTAAGAACAATAAATATATAATAATAAAAAGAAGCAAAACATCAAAAACATTATTATTTAGTAATTTATTTTACTTTGATTTTGAATAAATGTACGTTTTGCAAATATATTTTAAATAATATACATCATATTTATAATAGTTTATTAATTTATTTTTTGATCATTAATATAATATCTCTCAATATAATTGTTTATATTGAATTTATATGATATATAATTATTATTATCATCATAACTAAATATAGTATTCACATTTAAAAAAAATTAAAAATTGTTATATTTTCAAAGGTTATAACCTTCAAAAAAGAGAAAAAAAAATAATTTTTTTGTTATAACATTGTTTAAATAAAACATATAAACCATTAAATACCTAAACACATAAATCTCTAAACTCCTAAACCCCGAAGCCCCTGAATACTTAAACCGTTAAACTAAAAAAATATATAATTTAAAACATTAAATACCTTAAATATAATTTAAATAATTTATTGAAATATTAATTACAAAATATATTATGAGTGATACAAATATAATTTAAATAATTTTTTTTATTAAAAAAATATATAATCTTATAAAATGAGGCAAAAAATAAAAAACCAAAATTTTTATTTAATAATAAATTTACTTGATTTTTAATCATTTTAGTATTTGTCATTAAATTTTAAATATATATCTATCATATTAATAATAGTTTATTAATTTATTTTTCGATAATTGATATAATATCTATCAATAAAATTGTATATATTTAGTTTATATTATATATTGTAATAATAATTATTATTACTATATATTGTATTCACATTTTTAAAAAATTTTAAAATTATTATATTTTAAAAGGTTATAACTTAGAAAATTTCAAAAAATACCAAAAATAATTTAATTGTTATTTCATTATTTAAATAAAAACTATATACCATTAATTGCCTCAATACTTAAATGAATAACTTGTAAATCTAGAAAATGCTAAATAGATAATTTTTTTAATCATATATATCCTAAATAATAAACAATAAATCTCATTTTTATTTTTTCATTATAATTTTAATAATTCATTTTAATTATTTATTTGTTTACTTTTATATAAATATTAATTACAAAATAAATTATGAGTTAGAAAATTATAATTTATATAAATTATTTTTCATCAAAAAAATTATAGATAAACTTATTAAAAGAAAAAAAATTAAAAACAAAAATTATTATATAATAATATAATTTGCTTTGCTTCTGAACCATTATTGGTTTTGTAATGATATTTAATTGATATCTATCTTATTAATAATAGATTATTAATTTATTTTTTGATCATTATTATAATATTTATCAATAAAATTGTTTATATTGAATTTATATGAAATATAAATATAATGATTATTATAACTAAATTTTGAATTCACTTTTGAAAAAAATCTTAAAATTATTATATTTTCAAAGATTATAACCTTTGAAATGTGATAAAATTAAAAAAAGTATTTTTTTTGATATTTCATTATTTAAAATAAAACCTATAAACCACTAAATAGCTAAACACTTAAATCAATAACTCCTAAATCTCTAAAACCCTAAATAATAAATAATAATCCTTTTAAACTGGTAACACTAAATAATAAATAATAAATCTCAATATTATTTTTTTCATTATAATTTAAAATATTCATTTTAATTATTTATTCATTTATTTTTAAATAAATATTAATTACAAAATAAATTATACTTTAGACAAATATAATTTATATAAATTATTTTTAATTAAAATGAAAAATAATTTATTTTAAAAGAAAAATAAATTTCAAAACAACAAATTATTATATAGTAAAATATTTTGCTTTCTTCTGAATCATTTTTATATAGTAATATTTTTTCATCTAAATTTTATTATTTAGTAATATATTTTGATTTGATTTTGAATCATTGTGTTATGTAAATATATTTTAATTATTATTTATATTATTAATAATAGTTTATTAATTTAATTTTTGATTATTATTATAATATCTATCATTAAAATTGTTTATATTGAATTTATATGATATATAATAAGTAAGATTAATATAATTATATTGAATTTATATTATTCATAGTAAGATTAATATAATTAGTAAAATTAATATAATATATTTATATGATATAATAAAATTGTTTATCAGAAAAAATCAAAAAAAAATTATTTTTTATTTTTATTATATAAATAAAACATATAAACCACTAAATGCCTAAAAACATAAATTGATATATTCCTAAATGACAAAAATCCTAAATAATCAAACCATTAAACCGGTATACCACATATAATAAATCATAAATCTCATTTTAATTTGTATTCATTATAATTTTAAATATTCATTTTAATTATTTATTAGTTTATTTTTTATAGAAATATTAATTACAAAATAAATAATGAGTTTGATAAATATAATTTATTTAAATTATTTTTCATCAAAAAATATAGATAAACTTTAAAAAAATAAATAAAATTAAAAACTAAAATTTATTATATAGTAATATATTTTGCTTTTCTTCTAAATCATTTTAGGTTTTGTAATTATATATTAATTGATATCTATCTTATTAATAATAAATTATTAATTCATTTTTTGATCATTATTAGAATATTTATCAATAAAATTGTTTATATTGAATTTATATGATATATAAATATAATGATTATTATAACTAAAGATTGTTTTTACTTTATAAAAAAATTTAAAAATTATTATTTTTTGAAAGGTTATAACCTTTGAAAATATCAAAAAATAATAAAAATATATTTTTTGTTATTTTATTTTTTAAATAAAACTTATAAACCACTAAAAGCCTAAAAATAAAAATTCTAAACTCCTAAACGACAAAACCTCTAAATACTTAAACCATTAAACTTGCATACATTAATAATATATAATAAATCTTATATTAATTTTTATTCAGTATAATTTTTAATTTTTATTTTAATTATTTATCAGTTTATTTTTATAGAAATTTTAATAACAAAATAAATTATTAGTGAGATGGATCTAATTTAAATAATTTATTTTTCATCAAAAAAAAATATATCCTTATAAAAAGATGCAAAATTTTAAAAACAAAAATTTATTATTTAGTAATATATTTTATTTTTATTTTGAATCATTTTAGGATTTTGCAAATATATTATAATTTATATCATACTTATTAATAATAGTTTATTAATTTTTTATTGATCATTATTATAATATCTATTAATAGAATTATTTATATTGAGTTTACATTATATATAATTATTAAGATTATTATTACTGAATATTATATTCACATTTAAAAAAATTAAAAATTATTATAATTTCGAAGGTTATAACCATTAAAAATTAAAAAAGATCAAAAAATTAAATTTTTTATTTTTTTATTCTTTAAATAAAAACTATAAATCACTAAAGCCTAAACACTTAAAGCACTAAACCCCAAAACACCTAAATATATAAACCATTAAACTAGGATATCCCGAATAATAAATAATAAATCTCTATTTTATTTGTATTCATTATAATTTTAAATATTCATTTTAATTATTTATTAGTTTATTTTTATAGATATTATAAATTAAAAATTAATTATGAGGAAGACAAATATAATTTAAATAATTTACTTTTAATAACAAAAAATATAAACTTATAAAAAGAAGCAAAACATCAAAGAATGTATTATTTTATAATATTTTTTACTTTGATTTTGAATAAATTTATGTTTTGCAAATATTTTTAAAATTATATCTATCTTATTAATAATAGTTTATTAATTTGTTTTTAATCATTAATATAATATATTTCAATATAATTGTTTATATTGAATTTACATGATACATAATTATTAAGATTATCATAAAAAATATAGTATTCACATATAAACAAATTTAAAGATTGTTATATTTTCAAAGTTTATAACCTTCAAAAATGAGAAAAAATAACAAAAATAAATTTTTTGTTATATCATTGTTTAAATAAAACTTATAGACCATTAAATGCCTAAATACATAAATATCTAAACTCCTAAACCCCGAAGCCCCTAAATACTTAAACCTTTAAACTCATAAACCTTAAATATAATTTAAATAATTTATAGAAATATTAATTACAAAATAAATTATAAGTGATACAAATAAAAATTAAATAATATATTTTTCATCATAAAAACATATAAGCTTATAAAATTAGGCAAAAACTAAAATAAAATTATTATTTAGCAAAAATTTTACTTTGATTTTGAATCATTTTAGGTTTTTTAATTATATTTTAATTTATATCTATCATATTAATAATAGTTTATTAATTTATTTTTTGATAATTGATATAATATTTATCAATATATTTTGTTTATATTTAGTTTATATTATATATAGTTATAATATTTATTATTACTAAATATAGTATTCACATTTTTAAAAAATTTTAAAATTATTATATTTTCAAATGTTATAAACTTATAAAATTTTAAAAAATATCAAAAATAAATTTTTTGTTATTTCATTGATTGAATAAAACCTATAAACCATTAAATGCCTAAATACTTAAATCAATAACTTCTAAATCTCAAAAACCCTAAATACATAAATTTTTTAAACATGTATATCTTAAATAATAAATAAAAAATCTCATTTTTATTTTTTTCTTTATAATTTTAAATATTCATTTTAATTATTATTTATTTATTTGTATATAAATATTAATTACAAAATAAATTATCAGTTATACAAATATAATTTATATAAATTATTTTTTCACGAAAAAATATAGATAAACTTAATAAAAGAAAAAAAAATTTAAAACAAAAATATATTATATAGTAATATATTTTGCTTTGTTTCTGAATCATTTTAGGTTTTGTAATTATATTTTAATTGATATCTAACTTATTAATAATAGATTATTAATTTATTTTTTGATCATTATTATAATATTTATCAATACAAATGTTTATATTGAATTTATATGATATCTAAATTTAATAATTATTATAACTAAATATTGTATTCACTTTTGAAAAAAGTTTTAAAATTTTTATTTTTTCAAAGGTTAACATTTGAACATGGGAAAAAATAAAAAAATTAATATTTTTTGTTATTTCATTGTTTAAATATAACCTATAAAGACTAAATGCCTATACACTTAAATCACATAACTACAAAATCTCAATACCCCTATATAGATAATCCTTTAAACCGGTATACCCTAAATAATAATTAATAAATCTCATTTTTATTTGTTTTCATTATAATTTAAAAAATTCATTTTTTTTGTTAAGTTATATATATATATATATATATATATATATTAATTATAAAATAAATTATGAGTAAAAAATATAATTTATAAAAATTATTTTTTATCAAAAAATAAATAAGCTTATAAAAAGAATAAAAATTCAAAAACAAATAATTATTATTAAGTAATATATTTTGCTTTACTTTTGAATCATTTTAGGCTTTGATATTATATTTTAAGTAATATCAATCTTATTCATAATAGATTTTTAATTTATTTTTTGATAATTATTAGAATATTTATGAATAAAATTGTTTATATTGAATTTATATGATATATAATTATTATGATTATTATAAATAAATATTGTATTCACTTTTGAAAAAATTTAAAAATTATTATATTTTCAAAGGTTTTAATCTTAAAAAATGAGAAAGAATACAAAAACTAAATTTTTTGTTATTTCTTTTTTAAATAAAACCTATAGACCACTAAATATTTACTTACTTAAATCAGTAGCTCATAAAACCCGAAACCCCTAAATACATAAACCTTATAACAACTGTATACTACTTAATAAATAATAAATCTCATTTTTATTTCTATTTATTATAATTTTAAATATTCATTTTAAGTATTTATATTTTAATTTTTAGAAAAATTAATTACAAAATAAATTTCGAGTGAGACAGATATTATTTAAATAATTTATTTTTAATCATAAAAAAATATAAGCTTATAAAAAGATTTACAAATTTAAAAATTAAATATTATTATTTAGTAATATATTTTTATATGATTTCGAATCATTTTGTGTTATTTAAATATATTTTAATTAATATTTATTTTATTAATAATAGTTTATTAATTTAATTTTTGATAATTATTATAATATCTATCATTAAAATTATTTATATTGAATTTATATGATATATAATAAATAAGATTAATATAATTATACATGGTATTCACATTTCAAAAGATTTTAATAATTATTTTAATTTCAAAGGTTATAACCTTTTAAAATCTAAAAAAAAATAAAAAAAATGTTTATTTTTATTATATAAATAAAACCTATATACCACTAAATGCCTAAAAACATAAATTATATTCCACGACAGTGAGATTGAGATATAGAAACATTGAAATAACAGAAAACAAGCAATATATATTTCCTAATTCAGCAACCATCCATGATAGAATCAAAAAATGAGAAATAAAGACCGAAAAAAACGTGGTTCGCTAGTCACTCAGTACGACTAGCTAAATCCACCAGAAAATGCTTATGCGTTACAAATTAAAGCAATAGAAATGTCTTACAGTATGTAGCACATAGAATAGTCGTGATAAATCGCACAGAGAGAAGAGAGAGAGATGATGAACAGTTCCACGGTTCCAAAAATAACCTACTCGAAAAAAAAATTACAAAACATTTTATATTAAAATTTATCTCGGTTTAATTATCTGGAGCGGGTTGGATCATGAGACAGTTCAGGCTCTGATCCAATTTCGTCACGTTGTCCGGTCTGTGCGACCTCCGTTATTGTGCTACTACTGCATCCCCGGCCTCTTAATATTTTTTTTACCTCAGTTACATGAAAATATAAAAAAAGAAAAAATATTTGGTTATACAAAAAGATTATCAAAAAATAAATTACATATACAGCATTAATAAATCTTAAATCTCATTTTAATTTGTATTCATTATAATTTTAAATATTCATTTTAAATATTTATTAGTTTATTTTTTATATAAATATTAATTACAAAATAAATAATTAGTCAGACAAATATAATATTAATAATTTACTTTTAATAAAAAAATATAATTTTATTAAAAGAAGTAAAAATTTAAAAACAAAAAATTATTATTTAGTTATAAATTTTACATTGATTTTGAATCATTTTAGTTTTGTAATTTATTTTAATTTATATCTATCATATTAATAACAAAATGTAGTATTCACTTTTGAAAAAAAATTAAAATTTATTATATTTTCAATGGTTATAACCTTTGAAAATATAAAAAAATAAAAAAAATACATTTTTTGATATTTTTTTAAAATAACACATATAAACCACTAAATGTATACACAGTTAAATCAGTAAACTCCTAAACCCCATGGTAATGCAAAAATACATAAACCATTAAACTGCTATATACTACTTAATAATTAATAAATCTAATTTTTAATTCTATTTATTATAATTTTAAATATTAATTTTAATTATTTATTAGTTTATTTTTATAGAAATATTTATTACAAATTAATTATGAGTGCGAAAAATATAATTTAAAAATTATATATGCTTATAAAAGAATTAAAAATTTAAAAATTTTTATCCAGAAATATATTTTACTATAATTTTGAATCAATTTGGGTTTTGTAATTATTTTTTAATTTATATCTATCTTAATATCAGTAGTTTATAAATTTAATTTTGATCATTATTATAATATATATCAATAAGATTGTTTATTGAATTTATATGATATATAATTACTAATATTATTATAACTAAGTATTGTATTCACATTTCAAAAATTTTAAATATTATTATATTTACAAAGGTTATAACCTATGAAAATGAGAAAAAATTATAGCAAATTTTTTTGATATTTATTTTTTTAAATAAAAGGTATAAACCAATAAAAGCCTAAAAACATAAATAGCTAAAATCCTAAATGAAAAAACCTCTAAATACTTAAACCATTAAACTAGTATACAGTAATAATAAATCATAAATCTCATTTTAAATTTTATTCAGTATTATTTTAAATTTTTATTTTAATTATTTATCAGTTTATTTTTATAAAAATATTAATTACAAAATAAATATTTAGTGTGACAAATCTAATTTAATTTAAAACAGTATCACTAAATAATAAATAATAAATAATAAATCTCATTCTTTTTCATTATAATTATAAATATTCATTTTAATTATTTATTTGTTTATTTATATATAAATATTAATTACAAAATAAATTGAGGTAGACAAAAATAATTTATATAAATTATTTTTCATCAAAAAATTATAGATAATCTTTTTAAAAGAAAAAAAATTTTCAAAAAAAAAATTATTATATAGTAATATATTTTTCTTTGCTTCTGAATCATTTTAGGTTTTGTAATTATATTTTAATTAATATCTATCTTATTAATAATAGATTATTAATTTATTTTTTGATCATTATTAGAATATTTAACAATAAAATTGTTATATTGAATTTACATGATATAGAATTATAAAGATTATTATAACTAAATATTATATTTACATTTGAAAATAATTTAATAATTATTATATTTTTATAGGTTATCATCTTTGAAAATGAGATAAATCACAAAAATAATTTTTTTGTTATTTTATTGTTTATATAAAACCTATAAACTACTAAATGCCTAAATGCATAAATCATTAAACTTTTAAACCCCAAAACCCCAAAACACTTAAATACTTAAACATTTAAACCATATTTAAAGGTTTAAATATTTATAAATAATATATAAATATCTATCAATAAATAATTGTTTATTAACTTATTTTTTGATCATTATATATTTATATTTATATTTTGTTTATTAATATCTATCAATAAAATTTTATATATTTAAATTACATGATATATAATTTTTATGTTTATTATAACTAAATATTGTATTCACATTTGAAAAAAAATTAAAAATTATTATATTTATAAAGGTTATAACCTTCAAAATTGTTAAAAAATTTGAAAAATAATTTTTTTGTTATTTCATTATTTAAATAAAACATATAAACTATTAACTACCTAAATACTTAAATCACTAAACTCCTAAACTCCTATATATTTAAACCATTAAACCGGTATACCATAAATAATTAATCATAAATCTCATTTTTATTTGTATTCATTATAATTTTTATATTCATTTTAATTATTTATTAGTTTATTTTTATTGAAATATTAATTGGAAAATAAAATTATGAATGAGTCAAATAAAATTTAAAAAATTTATCTTCATCAAAAAAATTTATAAGCTTATAAAAAGTATCAAAAAAATAAAAATAAAAAATTATTATTTACTAATATATTTTACTTTGATTTTGAATCATTTTAGGTTTTGCAAATATATTTTAATTAATATCTATCTTATTAATTAGAGTTTATTAATCTATTTTATGATCAGTATTATAATATCAATCAATAAAATTATTTATATTGAATTTACATGATATTTAATTTTTATGATTATTATAATTAAATATTGTATTAACATTTGAAAAAAAATTAAAAATTATAATATTTTCAGTGGTTATAACCTTGAAAATGAGAAAAAATCATAAAAATGATTTTTTGTTATTTAATTATTTGAATAAAACCTATAAACTACAAAATACCTAAATACTTATATTACTAAACTCCTAAACCCTGATACTACTGCACCACACACTCATAGCGACGGACCACAGTACACACGTGCACATATTCTTGTCCATTTTGGTGTAGATTTTAGATGGGCCAGCAAGTCCTAGAATCAACCAAAAGTATGGGCCACCAGCTTGTAGAGGGCCCCACTAGCAAGCTGGGATGATAACATTTAGACAACTGACGAGACCAAGCAAAGTGGTCGGGAGTAAACCCATGAGTAGCTAGGAGTGGGTCCCACTAGCCCTATCATGCAGCATAGAGGGCCACCCAACCATCGCCCAACAGGAGTAGCAGATAATCCATGATTAATTGAAGAGCCGGCAAAATATGAAGGATCACCAAGCAGGGCCAGTAAGCAATGGAGTCCATACCAGCCACACGGGAGCGAAAGATTCAAACTTGTAGTTTATGTTTGTAGTCTTATTTGTATATTGGACTTTGTATGCACCATGTACTTGTAGAGATGGATCATGATATACTCACACACACAATCTTGTATGTTCTCTATGTAGCATGCAATGAGGGCAACTGGATCCATGAGTATCTCTAAGTGGGGACCACTATGCATTTTGTAAATACACATTACACTCTCGGGAGCAGAAGACCCATCTTTATAGCATTTTGTAATTTTACTTGTATTCTAGCTTGGTTGTACGCGTAGATAATTAGACTATGAGATGGACCTTATCACACATGGACACCGAAGCATGCATATTTTTTGATATTTTGTTGGTGCAACATACAACCACTTCTTGGAGCTGGAGGAGGAATCATTCTAACCCAAGAGATACTCTTTTGAGGATCATTGGAGCAATAGAATGTGGAATTCAGTGGTGAGAATGAATTGACAAAGTGCCGTAGATATGGACATGTGGATTTATGGGTATTCAGTTTTACATGTATTCCATTGCATAGCAATGACATGGGTAAACGCTTGATCCTGCATGTCACACACATGCACGATCTTATATTTGCATAATTTTAATATGGTACATCATTCAGGTTCCTCCAAAAGGCTTGGACAAATCCGAATGGAAAGGATGCAGTGCGCATAATGACTAAATGCCAACTCTGAAGTCCAGGAATGCCAGGTGATTTTAGTTGTATTCTTACGCTTGGAATTATTAGGCATTATGTTTTTTTATGTATTTTATGCATAGAATCATTAAGGTGCATTGGATTTGGTGGGCTGGCCTAAATTAGTCAGCTTTTTAGTCTCTTGTAAGTTGTGTGCCTACATGTTAAATAAAGTGTGTATTTTCCAAAAAAACAAAAAAAAACTATAAATCCTAAACTTTAAATCCTAAACATTAAACCATAAACTATAACCCTAACCCATAAACCCTAAATCCTAAATCTCATGTTTTGCACTTTTATAATCAAATGACTAAGTGTTAAATTTAAATTGAAATTCACAACTTTTAGGAATGTCACAGATTTATCTTTTTCTATGTAACACAAAGTCATGACTCAAGGGGTGAGTTATGGATTTGGTCACTTCTTGCTTTAGATTATTGTAGCATTAGCAATTGTCATGATTGTATATCATGTCTCTAGAACACAAAACATATTGATGAGAATGTGCCAGAACTTGTGTCTCTCTGTTGAACATATTGTTATGGCACTAAGAATGATCATGAATACATATTTAATCACTATAATACTGGGTTATAGTATTGGATATGACCATAGCTTGTGCATTTTATCTTTATATTGCAAAGTCATTGCACTAGGAATGATTGTAACATTGGACATTCCTCAAGTGCAAAAGTCATGATCCTAGAAATAGTTATAGCTCGAGTAATACTCTTTATAACTTTTTATAGCTAAAATTCTTGGGATTGGAAATATCACTATGGCTTTTTCCTTTGATTTGTGACCTCAAGTGTCAATATGCAAGACTAATATTTTGAGCAATGATTAAAACCTTTCATACATTTGAATATGATTCAGCTACACCTTTTTGGGTATTGTGAGCTTGTATACACAACTCATTTAATTTAAAAAAAGAAATGATACTTTACATATCCATAAGGATATAAAAAAGGGGCTTAGACATACAAATAAAATAAATTTTATGATTCTTGATTGAAAGAGAGACCATACTTCTTGCCTTGCTCAAACCGCCATGGGGCAAGTTTGTTCTAATAGGCTGCAAAGTCATTATTTTTTTAGAGGTGAACTGTGTTTTAAAAAAATTGCTTTGATTGTGTGCATGAGAAATATTTTAGAAGAAATTACATTAATCAATATAAATAGCATCCTCAACAACTAGCTATTTCAAAACATAAGGGTACAACTTTGGTTTAGTCTGTTAGCGAACATGAGTCAAATTATCTTTAATATCCCAGTGATTCAACATCAAATATGATAAGACATAGTAGAGATAAAGTAAAAGCTCCTAGTATTTTGGTTACAGCTTTAGCAATCATTCTAGAGTTGAGAGAGGAACAAAATAAATTATTTTAATTATTCAGTATAATTTTAATTTTTATTTTAATTTTTTATAAGTTTATTTTTATAGAAATATTAATTACAAAATAAATTATAAGCTAGACGGATCTAATTTAAATTAAACCGGTATATCCTAAATAATAAAGAATAAATCTCATTTTTTTTCTTTCTAATTTTAAATATTCAAATTTAATTATTTATTTGTTTATTTTTATATAAATATTAATTACAAAATAAATTATGAGTTACGCAAATATAATTTATATAAATTATTTTTCATCAAAATAATATAGATAAACTTTTTAAAAGAAAAAAAATTTCAAAACAAAAAATTATTATATAGTAATATATTTCGCTTTGCTTCTATTTCATTTTAGGTTTTGTAAATATATTTTAATTGATATCTATCTTATTAATAATAGATTATTAAGTTATTTTTTCATCATTATTAGAATATTTATCAAAAAAAAATGTTTATATTGAATTTATATGATATATAAATATAATTATTATTATAACTAATTATTGTATTTACTTATGAAAAAATTTAAAAATTATTATATTTTCAAAGGTTATAACCTTTGAAAATGTGAAAAAATAAAATTAAATAAATTCTTTGTTATTTCATTTTTTAAATAAAACCTATAAATCATTAAATGCTTAATTACTTAAATCAGTAAGCTCATAAATCACGAAACCCCTAAATACATAAACATTTTAACATCTATATACTACTTAATAAATAATAAATCTCATTTTTATTTCTATTTATTCTAATTTTAGTATATTCATTTTAATTGTTTATAGTTTAATTTTTTAGAAAAATTAATTACAAAATAAATTTCGAGTGAGACAAATATTATTTAAATAATTTATTTTTAATCAAAAAAAATATAAGATTATAAAAAGAAGAAAAATTATAAAAATTCAATATTATTATTTAGTAATATATTTTGATTTGATTTTGAATCATTTTGTGTAATGTAAATATATTTTAAATAATATTTATATTATTAATAATAGTTTATTAATTTAATTTTTGATCATTATTATAATAGCTATAATTAAAATTGTTTATATTGAATTTATATGATATATAATTAGTAAGATTAATATCTATCTTATAAATAAAAATTATTATTTAATAATATATCTTATTTTGATTTATAATCATTTTAGATTTTAAAATTATATTTAAATTTATATCATTCTTATAAATACAAGTTTATTAATTTATTTATTGATAATTATTATAATATCTATCAATAAAATTATTTATATTGAGTTTACTTTATATATAATTATTAAGATTATTATAACTAAATATTATATTCACATTTAAATAAAAATTAAAAATTATTATATTTTCAAAGGTTACAACCTTCAAAAATTAAAAAAAATAAAAAAATTAAATTTTTTGTTTTTTCATATTAAAAAAAACTATAAATCACTTAAGGTCTAAACAATTAAATCACTAGACTTCTAAACCACAAAACACCTAAATACTTAAACCATTAACCGTTATATCCTGAATAATAAATAATAAATCTCATTTTGTTTGTATTCATTATAATTTTAAATATTCATTTTAATTATTTAGTAGTTTATTATTATAGAATTATAAATTACAAAATAAATTATGAGTAAGACAATTATAATTTTAATAATTTATTTTTAATAACAAAAATATAAAGTTATAAAAAAAGCAAAACATTAAAAAAATTATTATTTAGTAATATATTTTACTTTGATTTGAATAAATTTAGATTTTGCAAATACTTTTTAAATAATAACTATTTTATAAATAATAGTTTATTAATTTATTTTTTGATCATAATTATAATATCTAGCAATATAATTATTTATATTGAATTTAAATGAATGATAATTATGAATATTATTATAAATAAATATTATATTTACATTTGAAAAAAATTTAAAAATTATTATATTTTCAAAGGATATAATCTTCAAAAATTAGAAAAAATAATAAAAATAAATTTTTTCTTATATCATTGTTTAAATAAAACTTATAAACCACTAAATGCCTAAACACTTAAACATCTAAACTCCTAAACACAAAAGACCATAAATACATAAATCTTTAAACTAGTAAACCTTAAATATAATTTAAATAATTTATTAAAATATTAATTACAAAATAAATTATGTGTGATACAAATATAATTTAAATAATTCATTTTTCATCAAAAAAATATATAAGCTTATAAAAAGAAGTAAAAACTAATAAACAAAAATTTTTATTTAGTAATAAATTTTACTTGGATTTTGAATAATGTTAGGTTTTGCAATTATATTTTAATTTATATCCATCATAATAATAATAACATATTAATTTATTTTTTGATAATTCATATCATATCGATCAATAAAATTGTTTATATTTAGTTTATATTATTTATAATTATAATGATTATTATTACTATATTTTGTATTCATAGTTTTAAAAAATTTTAAAATTATTTTATTGTCAAATGTTATATAACCTTTAAAATTGTGAAAAAATATCAAAAATAATTTTTTTGTTATTTCATTGTATAAACAAAACCAATAAACCACTAAATGCCTAAAAACATAAATTGCTTAAGTCCTAAATGACAAAACTTTTAAATTCTTAAAATATTAAACTTATATACCTTAATAATAATTCATAAATCTCATTTTAATTTTTTTTCAATATAATTTTATATTTTTACTTTAATTATTTATCAGTTTATTTTTATTGAAATATTAATTACAAAATAAATTATTAGTGAGACAGATATAATTTAAATTAAACTGGTATACCCAAAATAATAAAGAATAAATCTCATTTTTTTTATTATAATTATAAATATTCATTTTAATTATTTATTCGTTTATTTTTATATTTATATTAATTACAAAATAAATTATGAGTTAGACAAATATAATTTATATAAATTCTTTTTGATCGAAAAATATAGATAAACTTATAAAAAGAATAAAAAAATTAAAAACTAAAATTTATTATATAGTAATATAATTTGCTCTACTTCTAAATCATTTTAGATTTTGTAATTATATTTTAATTGATATTTATCTTATTAATAATTGTTTATTAAATTATTTTTTGATCATTATTAGAATATTTATCAATAAAATTGTTTATATTGAATTTATATGATATATAATTATAATGATTATTATAACTGAATATTGAATTCACTTTTGAAAAAAATTTAAAAAATATTATATTTTAAAAGGTTATAACCTTTGGAAATATAAAAAAATAATAAAAATAAATTTTATGTTATTTTATTTTTTAAATAAAACCTATAAACCACTAAATGCATACACAGTTATATCAGTAAACTCTTAAACCACCTAATTCCTAAATACATAAACCATTAAACAGCTATATACTACTTAAAAATTAATAAATTGAATTTTTATTTCAATTTATTATTATTTTAAATATTCATTTTATTTATTTATTAGTTTATTTTTATATATTTTTTATTACAAAATAAATTATGAGTGCGATACATATAATTTAAATAATTTATTTTTAATCAAAAATATATATATATGCTTTTAAAAGAAGTATAAAAGAAGTATTATTAAAAATTATAAATTATTATCAACTATTATATTTTACTTTAATTTTGATTCTATTTGTGTTTTGTAAATATTTTTTAATTAATATCTATCTTATTTTAAATATTTTATTAATTTAATTTTTGATCATTATTATAATATCTATCAATAAAATTGTCTATATTTATTTTATATGATATAGAATTATTAAAATTATTATAATTAAATATCGTATTCAAATTTCAAAAAATTTTAAATATTATTAAATATTCAAAGGTTATTACATTTGAAAATGACAAAAAATTACAATTTTTTTTCTTATTTTATTGTTTAATTAAAACCTATAAAACATTAAATGCCTAAAAATATAAATTGCTAAACTCTTAAATGACAATACCAAAAAATACTTAACCCATTAAACTGGTATACATTAATAATAAATCATAAATCTCATTTTAATTTTTATTCAGTATAATTTTAAATTTTGTTTTAATTATTTATCAGTTCATTTTTATATAAAATATTAATTACAAAATAAATTATTAGTAAGACAGATATAACTTAGATTAAACCGGTATACCCTAAATAATAAAAAATAAATCTCATTTTTTTATTATAATTTTAAATATTCATTTTAATTATTACTTTTTAATTTTTATATAAATATTAATTACAAAATAAATTATGAGTTAGACAAATATAATTTATATAAATTATTTTTCATCGAAAATATAGATAAACTTATAAAAAGAATAAAAATAGAAAAACTAAAATTTATTATATAGTAATATATTTTGCTCTCAATATGAATCATTATTGGTTTTGTAATTATATTTTAATTAATATTTATCTTATTAATAATTGTTTATAAATATTTTTTTGATCAATATTAGAATATTTATCAATAAAATTGTTTATAGTGAATTTATATGATATATAAATATAATGATTATTATAACTAAATATTGAATTCACTTTTGAAAAAAATTTCAAAATTATTATATTCTCAAAGGTTATAACCTTTGATAATATAAAAAAATAATAAAAATAAATATTTTGTTATTTTAATTTTTAAATAAAACCTATAAACCACTAAATGCATACATAGTTAAATCAGTAAACTCCTAAGGCCCATAATGCCTAAATACATAAACCATTAAACTACTATATACTACTTAATAATTAAGAAATCAAATTTTTATTTCAATTTATTATTATTTTAAATATTCATTTTAATTATTTATAAGTTTATTTAATAGAAATATATATTAGAAAATAAATTATGAGTGCGACAAATATAATTTAATTAATTTATTTTTAATCAAAATATATATATATGCTTATAAAAGAAGTAAAATTTTAAAAATTAAAAATTGTTATCCAGTAATATTTTTTACTTTAATTTTGAATCAATTTGGGTTTTGTAAATATTTTTAATTAATTTCTATCTTTTTATTAATAGTTTATTAATTTAATTTGTAATCATTTTTATATTGTCTATCAATAAAATTATTAATATTGAATTTATATGATATATAATTATTAATATTATTAAAACTAAATATTGTATTCACATTTCAAAAAATTGTAAATATTATTATATTTTCAAAGGTTATAACCTATGAAAATGATAACAAATTATAGAAATATTTTTTGTTATTTTATTTTTTTATATAAAACCTATAAACCACTAAAAGCCTTAAAACATAAATCGCTAAACTTTTAACGACAAAACCTCTAAATACTTATACGTTTAAACTGGTATACATTAATAATAAATCTTAAATCTCATTTTAATTTTTATTTAGTGTAATTTTAAATTTTTATTTTAATTATTTATCAATTTATTTTTATAGAAATATTAATTACAAAATAAATTATTAGTGAGACATATCTATTTTAAATAATTTATTTTTTATCAAAAAAAAATATATGCTTATAAAAAGAGACAAAATTTTAAAAACAAAAATTTTTATTTTGTAATATATTTTATTTAGATTTTGAATCATTTTAGTTTTTGCTATTATATTTTAATTTATATCATTCTTATTAATAATAGTTTATTAATTTTTTATTAATCAATATTATAATATCTATTAATAAAATTATTTATATTGAGTTTACATTATATATAATTATTAAGAATATTATAACTAAATATTTTATTAACATTTAAAAAAAATTAAAAATAATTATATTTTCAAAGGTTATAACCTTCAAAAATTAAAAAAAATCAAAAAATTTATTTTATTTTTTATTCTTTAAATAAAAACTATAAAGCACTAAAGTCCTAAACACTTAAATCATTAACTTTTATATCCTGAATAATAAATAAAAAATCTCAATTTTATTTGTATTCATTATAATTTTAAATATTCATTTTAATTATTTATTAGTTTATTTTTATAGAATTATAAATTACAAATAAATTGTGGAAGACAAATATAATTTAAATAATTTTCTTTTAATAACAAAAAATATAAACTTATAAAAAGAAGCAAAACATCAAAAAAATTATTATTTAGTATTATATTTTACTTTGATTTTGAATAAATTTACATTTTGCAAATATATTTTAAAAAATATTTATCTTATTAATAATAGTTTATTAATTTATTTTTTGATCATTAATATAATATCTATCAATATAATTGTTTATATTGATTTAACATGATATATAATCATTAAGATTATCATAACTAAATATAGTATTCACATATAAAAAAATTTAAAAATTGTTATATTTTGAAAGGTTATAACCTTCAAAAATGAGAAAAAATAACAAAAATAAATTTTTTTTATATCATTGTTTAAATAAAACTTATAAACCATAAAATTCCTAAATACATAAATTTCTAAACTCCTAAATCCCGAAGCCCCTAAATACCTAAACCTTTAAACTCGTAAACCTTAGATATAATTTAAATAATTTATAGAAATATTAATTATAAAATAAATTATGAGTGACAAATATAATTTAAATAATATATTTTTCGACAAAAAAAATATAAGCTTATAAAATGATGCAAAACTAAAAAAATTATTATATAGTAATAAATTTTACTTTGATTTTGAATCATTTTAGGGTTTTTAATTATATTTTAATTTATATCTATCATATTAATAATAGTTTATTAATTTATTTTTTGATAATTGATATAATATTATCAATAAAATTGTTTATATTTAGTTTATATTATATATAGTTATAATAATTATTATTACTAAATATTGTATTCACATTTTTAAAAAATATTAAAATTATTACGTTTTCAAAGGTTAATAATTTATTTGTTATTTCATTGTTTAAATATAACCTATAAACCACTTATTGCCTAAATATTTAAATCAATAACTTCTAAATCTCGAAAACCCTAAATAGATAAATTTTTTAAATAGGTATATCCTAAATAATAAAAAATAAATCTCATTTTTATTTTTTTCATTATAATTTTAAATATTCATTATAATTATTTATTTGTTTATTTTTATATAAATATTAAATACAAAATAAATTATAAGTTAGAAAAATATAATTTATATAAATTATTTTTCAACAAAAATAATATAGATAAACTTATTAAAAGAAGAAAAAAAATAAAAAACAAAAAATTATTATATAGTAATATATTTTACTTTGTTTTTGAATCATTTTAGGTTTTTTAATTATATTATAATTGATATCTAACTTATTAATAATAGATTATTAATTTATTTTTTATCATTATTAGAATATTTATCAATAAAAATATTTATATTTAATTTATATGATATATAAATTTAATAATTATTATAACTAAATATTGTATTCACATTTGAAATAAATTTTAAAATTAAAAAAAATATTTTTTTATTTCATTGTTTAAATAAAACCTATAAATCATTAAATGTTTAAATACTTAAATCACTAAACTACAAAATCTCGATACCCCTATATAGATAATCATTTAAATGGCTATCCCCTAAATGATAATTAATAAATCTCATTTTTATTTGTTTTCATTTTAATTTAACAAAGTAATTTTGATTGTTTAGTTTTTTATTTATATATATATATATTAATTATAAAATAAATTATGAGTTAAAAATATAATTTATAAAAATTATTTTTAATCAAAAAATAGATAAGCTTATAAAAAGAATAAAAATTTAAAAACAAATAATTATTATTAAGTAATATATTTTGCTTTGCTTTTGAATCATTTTAGGTTTTGATATTATATTTTAAGTAATATTAATCATATTCATAATAGATTTTTAATTTATTTTTTAATAATTATTAGAATATCTATCAATAAAATTGTTTATATTGAATTTATATGATATATAATTATTATGATTATTATAAATAAATATTTAGTCACTTTTGAAAAAAATTTAAAAATTATTATATTCTCAAAGGTTATAACCTTTGATAATATAAAAAAATAATAAAAATAAATATTTTGTTATTTTAATTTTTAAATAAAACCTATAAACCACTAAATGCATACATAGTTAAATCAGTAAACTCCTAAACCCCGTAATGCCTAAATACAAAAACCATTAAACTGCTATATACTACTTAATAATTAATAAATCTAATTTTTATTTCTATTTATTATAATTTTAAATATTCATTTTAATTATTTATTAGTTTATTTTTATTGAAATATTTATTACAAAATATAGTATGAGTGCGAAAAATATAATTTAATTAATTTATTTATAATAAAAAAATATATACGGTTCTAAAAGAAGTAAAAATTAAAAATTAAAAATTATTTTCTAGTAATAAATTTTGCTTTAATTTTGAATCAATTTGGGTTTTGTAAATATTTTTTAATTAATTTCTATCTTTTTATTAATAGTTTATTAATTTAATTTTTGATCATTATTATATTGTCTATCAATAAAATTGTTATATTGAATTTATATGATATATAATTATTAATATTATTAAAACTAAATATTGTATTCACATTTCAAATAATTGTAAATATTATTATATTTTCAAAGGTTATAACCTATGAAAATGATAACAAATTATACAAAATTTTTTTGTTATTTTATTTTTTTATATAAAAACTATAAACCACTAAAAGCCTAAAAACATAAATCGCTAAACTCCTAACGACAAAACCTCTAAATACTTATATCTTTAAACTAGTATACATTAATAATAAATCTTAAATCTCATTTTAATTTTTATTCAGTATAATTTTAAATTTTTATTTTAATTATTTATCAGTTTTTTTATAGAAATATTAATTACAAAATAAATTATTAGTGAGACGGATCTAATTTAAATTAAACCGGTATCCCTAAATAATAAATAATAAATAATAAATCTCATTTTTTTCATTATAATTTTAAATATTTATTTTAATTATTTATTTGTTTATTTATATAAATATATTAATTACAAAATAAATTATGAGTTAGACAAAGATAATTTATATAAATTATTTTTAATTAAAAAAATATAGATATACTTATTAAAAGAAGAAAAAATTCAAAAACAAAAAATTATTATATAGTAATATAATTTGCTTTGCTTCTGAATCATTTTAAGTTTTGTAATTATATTTTAATTAATATCTATCTTATTATTAATATTCTAATAATGATCAAAAAATAAATTAATAATCTATTATTAATATGATAGATATCAATTAAAATATAATTACAAAACAAAAAATGATTCATAAGCAAAGCAAAATATATTACTATATAATAATTTTTTGTTTTGAAATTTTTTTTTATTTAAAAAAGTTTATCTATATTTTTTTGATTAAAAATAATTTACATAAATTATATTTGTCTAACTTATAATTTATTTTTTAATTAATATTTATATAATAATAAAATATTAATAATTAAAATGAATATTTAAAATTATAATGAAACAAATGAGATTTATTATTTATTATTTAGGGTATACCAGTTTAATTTAAATTATATCTGTCTCACTAATAATTTATATTGTAATTTATATTTCTATAAAAATAAACTGATAAATAAATAAAATAAAAATTTAAAATTATACAGAATAAAATTAAAATGAGATTTATGATTTATTATTAATGTATACAAATTTAATAGTTTAAGTATTTATAGGTTTTGTCATATAGGTGTTTAGTGATTCATGTTTTTAGGCATTTTTTGGTTTATATGTTTTATTTAAACAAAAAAATAACAAAAAAAAATTGTAATTTTTTGTCATTTTCATAGGTTATAACCTTTGAAAATATAATAATATTTAAAATTTTTTGAAATGTGAATATAATATTTAGTTATAATAATTTAAATAATTATATATCATATAAATTCAATATAAACAATTTTATTGATAGATATTATAATAATGATCAAAAATTAAATTAATACATTAATAATAATAATATTAATATTAATTAAAAAATATATAATATTATTAACAAATTTACAAAACTCAAATTGATTCATAATTAAAGTAAAAATATTATTGGATAATAATTTTTAATTTTTAAATTTTTACTTCTTTTATAAGCGTATATATTTATGTTTATTAAAAATAAATTATTTAAATTATATCTATCGCAGTCATAATTTATTTTGTAATAAAAATTTATATAAAAAGTAAAGCTAATAAATAATTAAAATGAATATTTAAAATTATAATAATAGAAATAAAAATTAGATTTCTTATTATTAAGTAGTATATAGCAGTTTAATGGTTTATGTATTTAGGCATTACGGGCTTTAGAGTTTACTGAGTTTACTGTGTATTCATTTAGTGGTTTATACGTTTTATTTAAAAATTAAAATAACAAAATATTTATTTTTATTATTTTTTTATATTTCCAAAGGTTATAACCTTTGGAAATATAATAATTTTTAAATAGTTTTCAAATGTAAATTCAATATTTAGTTATAATAATCATTATATTTATATATCATATAAATTCAATATAAACAATATTATTGATAAATATTCTAATAATGATCAAAAAATAATTAATAATCTATTATTAATAAGATAGATATCAATTAAAATATAATTACAAAACCTATAATGATTCAGAAGCAAAGCAAATTATATTACTATATAATAATTTTTTGTTTTTAATTTTTTTTTCTTTTAATAAGTTTACCTATATTTTTTTTGATGAAAAATAATTTATATAAATTATATTTGTCTAACTCATAATTTATTTTTTAATTAATATATATATAAAAATAAACAAATAAATAATTAAAATGAATATTTAAAATTATAATGAAAAAAAATGAAATCTATTCTATATTATTTAGGGTATACTAGTTTAATTTAAATTATATCTGTCTTTCTAATAATTTATTTTGTAATTAATATTTCAATAAAAATAAACTGATAAATAATTAAAATAAAAATTTAAAATTATACTGAATAAAAATTAAAATGAGATTTATGAATTATTATTAATGTGTACCAGTTTAATATTTTAAGTATTTATAGCTTTTTTCATTTAGGACTTTAGCGATGTATGTTTTTAGGCATTTAGTTGTTTATAGGTTTTGTTTAAACAATGAAATAACAAAAAAATTATATTTGTTATTTTTTAACATTTTCAAAGGTTATAACCTTTTACAATATAATAATTTTAAAAATTTTTAAAAATGTGAATACAATATTTAGTAATAATTATCATTATAATTATATAAAATATAAAATAAATATAAACAATTTTATTCATAGATATGATATCAATTATCAAAAAATAAATTAATATGTTATTATTATTATGATGGATATAAATTAAAATATAATTGCAAAACCTAAAATTATTCAAAATCCAAGTAAAATTTATTACTAAATAATAATTTTTGTTTTTTAGTTTTTGCTTCTTTTTATAAGCTTATAAATTTTTTTGATGAAAAATAAATTATTTAAATTATATATGTATCACTCATAATTTATTTTATAATTAATATTTTAATAAATTATTTAAATTATATTTAAGGTTTACGAGTTTAAACGTTTAAGTATTTAGGGGCTTTTGTGTTTAGGAGTTTAGATGTTTAAGTGTTTAGTCATTTAGTGGTTTATAAGTTTTATTTAAACAATGATATAGCAAAAAATTTATTTTTATTATTTTTTCTAATTTTTGAAAGATTATATCCTTTAAAAATATAATAATTTTTAAATTTTTTTCAAATGTAAATATAATATTTATTTATAATAATATTCATAATTATAATTCGTTTAAATTCAATATAAATAATTATATTGCTAGATATTATAATTATAATCAAAAAATAAATTAATAAATTATTATTAATAAAATAGTTATTATTTAAAAAGTATTTGCAAAATCTAAATTTATTCAAATCAAAGTAAAATATATTACTAAATAAATATTTTTTTAATGTTTTGCTTTTTTTATAAGTTTATATTTTTGTTATTAAAAATAAATTATTTAAATTATATTTGTATTACTCATAATTTATGTTGTAATTTATAATTCTATAATAATAAACTATAAATATTTAAAATGAATATTTAAAATTATAATGAATACAAATAAAATTGAGATTTATTATTTATTATTCAGGATATACCGGTTTAATGGTTTAAGTAATTAGGTGTTTTGTGGTTTAGGAGTTTAGTGATTTAATTGTTTAGACCTTTAGTGATTTATAGTTTTTTTTAAAGAATGATAAAACACAAAATTTAATTTTTTGATTTTTTTTAATTTTTGAAGGTTGTAACCTTTGAAAATATAAAAATTTTTAATTTTTTTAAATGTGAATATAATATTAGTTATAATAATCTTAATAATTATATATAATGTAAACTCGATATAAATATTTTTATTGATAGATATTATAATAATGATCAATAAATAAATTAATAAACTTGTATTTATAAGAATGATATAAAATAAATATAATTGTAAACTCTAAAATGATTCAAAATCAAAATAAGATATATTATTAAATAATAATTTTTTATTTTTAAAATTTTGCCACTTTTTATGAGAATTTTTTTTGATAAAAAATAAATTATTTAAATTATATATGTCGCACTAATAATTTATTTTGTAATTAATATTTCTATAAAAATAAACTGATAAATAATTAAAATGAATCTTTAAAATTATAATGAATACTAATAAAACTGAGATTTATGATTTATTATTTAGACTATACTAATTTAATGTTTTAAGTACTTATGGGCTTCGGGGTTTAGTAGTTTAGTCATTTTAGTATTTAGTCATTTAGTGGTTTATAGGTTTTATATAAAAAATAAAATAACAAAAAATTTATTTTTGTATTTTTTCTCATTTTTAAAGGTTATAACCTTTGAAAATATAATAATTTTTAAATTTTTTTTTGAAAAGTGAATACAATATGAAGTTATAATAATCATAATAATTATATATAATATAAATTCAATATAAACTATTTTATTGATAATAGTTATAATAATGATCATAAAAAAGTAATAACCAATTATTAATAAGATAAATATTGTTTAAAATATATTTGCAAAACCTAAAATGACTCAAAATCAAAGTGAAATAAATTACTAAATATTAATTTTAAATTTGTAAATTTTTGTATCCATTTATAAGCCTATATATTTTTTATGAAAAATAAATTATTTAAATTATATTTGTGTCACTAATAATTTATTTTTTAATTTATATTTCTATAAAATTAAACTAAAAATAATTAAAATGTATATTTAAAATTATAATGAATACTAATAAAAAAGAGATTTATGATTTATTATTAAGGGTATAACTATTTAATTGTTTAAGTTTTTTGTGGTTTTGGGGTTAAGGAGTTTATTGATTTATGTGTTTGCACATTTTCGTGTTTATATGTTTTATTTAATCAATGAAATAACAAAAAATTTATTTTTATGAATTTTCGTGATTTTCAAAGGTTATGACCTTTAAAAATATAATAATTTTTTAATAGTTCTAAAATATTAATACAATACTTAGTTATAATAATCTTAATAATTAAATTTGTTGTAGATTCAATATAAAAAAATGTATTAATATATATTATAAAAATGATCAAAATATAAATTAATAAACTATTATTAATAAAATAGATATTAATTAAAATATATTTGCAGAACCCAAAATAATTTAAAATCTAAGTAAATTATATTACTAAATAAAATTTTAAATTTTTAAAATTTTGTTTATTTTTATAAGATTATTTTTTGTTTCATAAAAAATAATTTATTTAAATTATATCTGTCTCACTCATTATTTATTTTGCAATTAATATTTCTATAAAAATAAACTAAAAAATAATTAAAATGAATATTTAAAATTATAATGAATACAAATAAAAATGAGATTTATTATTTATTATTTATTATTTAGGTTATATAGGTTTAATGGTTTAAGTATTTAGGGGGTTTTGGGGTTTTGGAGTCTAGAGATTTAAATGTTTAGGCATTTAGTGGTTTTTAAGTTTTATTTAAATAATAACATAATAAAAAATTATTTTTGTGATTTTTTATCATTTTTGAACGTTATAACCTTTGAAAATATAATAATTTTTAATTTTTTTTCCAATGTAAATAGAATATTTAGTTATAATAATAACTTAATAATTAGAAGACATTTTAATTGAATATAAGTAAATTTATTCTTCGATATTATAAAAATTATCAAATAATAAATTAATAAACTTTAATTAATAAGATTGATCGCAATTAAAATATAATTGCTAAACTTATATATAATGATTCAAAATCAAAGTAAAATATATTACTAAATAATAATTTTTTGTTTTTAAGTTTTTACTTCTTTATATAAGCTTATTTTTTTTGATTAAAAATAAATTATTAAAATTATATTTGTCTCTCATTATTTATTTTGTGATTGATATTTCTATAAAAAATAAACTAATAAATAATTAAAATGAATATTTAAAATTATAATGAATACAAATTAAAATGAGATTTATGATTTATTATATGTGGTATACCGGTTTAATGGTTTGATTATTTAGGAGTTTTGTTGTTTAGGAGTTTAGCAATTTATGTTTTGAGGCATTTAGTGGTTTATAGGTTTTATTTATATAATAAAAATTTAAAATTCTTTTTTTGATTTTTTATAATTTTCAAAGGTTATAATCTTTGAAAATAAAATAATTTTTAAAATTTTTTTAAATGTGAATACAATGTATAATTATATTAATCTTACTAATTATATATCATATAAATTTAATAGAAATAATTTTAATGATAGATATTATAATAATGACCAAAAATTAAATTAATAAACTATTATTTATAATATACATATTAATTAAAATATATTTACATAAAACAAAATGATTCAAAATCAAATCAAAATATATTACTAAATAATAATATTTAGTTTTTAAAATATTATTTCTTTTTATAAGCTTATATTTTTTTATTAAAAGAAATTATTTAAATATTATTTGTCTCACTCGAAATTTATTTTGTAATTAATTTTTCTAAAAAATTAAACTATAAATAATTAAAATTAATATTTAAAATTATAATAAATAGAAATAAAAATGAGATTTTTATGTATTAAGTAGTATATAGCTGTTAAAGGGTTTATGTATTTAGGGGTTACGGAGATTTATGAGCTTACTGATTTAACTAAGTAAGCATTTAATGATCTATAGGTTTTATTTAAAAAATGAAATAACAAAATATTTATTTTTATTATTTTTTCTCATTTTTTAAGTTTATAACCTTTGAAAATATAATAATTTTTAAATTTTTTTTAAAAGTGAATACAATATTTAGTTATAATAATCATTATATTTATATATCATATAAATTCAATATAACCAATTTTATTGATAAATATTCTAATAAAGATCAAAAAATAAATAAATAATCTATTATTAATAAGATAGATATCAATTAAAATATAATTACAAAACCTAAAATAATTCATAAGCAAAGCAAAATATATTACAATATAATAATTTTTTGTTTTTAATTTTTTTTATTATAAAAAGTTTATCTATATTTTTTGATTTAAAATAATTTATATAAATTATATTTGTCTAACTCATAATTTATTTTGTAATTAATATTTATATAAAAATAAACAAATAAATAACTAAAATGAATATTTAAAATTATAATGAAAAAAAAATGAGATTTATTAATTATTATTTAGGGTATACCAGATTAATTTTAATTATATCTATCTCACTAATAATTTATTTTGTAATTAAAATTTCTATAAAAATAAACTGATAAATAATTAAAATAAAAATTTAAATTTTACTGAATAAAAATTAAAATGAGATTTATGATTTATTATTAATGTATACCAATTTAATGGTTTAAGTATTTAGATGTTTTATCATTTGAAAATTTAGCGATTTATGTTTTTAGGCATTTAGTGATTTAAAGGTTTTATTTAAATAATAAAATAAACAAAAATTTTATAATTTTTTCTCATTTTCTTAGGTTATAACCTTTGAAAATATAATAATATTAAAAATTTTTTTAAATGTCAATATAATATTTTAGTTATAATAATATTAATAATTATATATCATATAAATTGAATTATAAACAATTTTTTTGATAGATATTATAATAATGATAAAAATTAAATTAATAAACTATTAATAAAAAAATACAAATTAATTAAAAAATATTTAAAAAACCCAAATTGATTTAAAATTAAAGTAAAATATATTACTGAATAATAATTTTAAATTTTTAAATTTGTACTTCTTTTATATGAGTATATATATTATTTCATTAAAAATAAATTATTTAAATTATATTTGTCGCACTCATAATTTATGTTGTAATAAATATTTTTATAAAAATAAACTATTAAATA